>JAJQKJ010000632.1:0-182481 GCA_029574335.1 Rana kukunoris | reverse complement strand
AAGATTCTTTGATCCCCCCCATCTACTGTAATGACACCCACTTTATTATTATTAAACAGGGACTCCACCTATAACAGATTTTGTCAGTTTTCACACAGTTTGACTACAAGCCCTGGTACCCAGGTATGAACTGAGCACTAAAATATCATGCTCCTCCCAATGGTTGATTCAGGATACTTAATAAATCTGCCGACCCTAATATTCACTTAGCTTTGATTCATGTGGGTGCAATATATTCTGCTACACATTCAATACATGAAGGGAAAGCGAAACAAGAAGAACAAGAATACTATTAAAACTTTAGCCGTCAAGGAATCTCTTAAAAACATGGACTCCAAACTCCAGACACATACGCTGGAAAATTACCGAAAATTCTATGTCTGTCAAACAAATCTCATCTCACCTGTTAGCCATCTCACCACCCTCTTCATCAGACTCTATATCACATACAGCGCTATACTCGTCTGTTGTTAAAGAAGGTATAATATCCACAATGTCGGTCAATTAACCCCTTCTGAGGCCCCTTCTCCAAAACCCTATCTACATCCATTCTAATACTGAACGCTCCTGAAGCCCCCTTCAATGTTACTGACTTATTCAAACAGGATATCGGAAATTCTAGATAGGGGCCTCGCCCAGAATGCTGAAAAAATCACTAAGGACATCAGAGCCGACTTCCAAAGTCTTGGAAACAGGATCGAATCCATAGAACGGAAACTGGATATTAATGTCTCTAGAATCGAACAAAATACTGACCACATACAACACCTGCAAGAACAACTGGAGGTGGCCCAGGCCAGAATAGATGATTTGGAGAACAGATCAAGGAGGGATAATTTCAGGCTCAGGGGGCTACCCGAGTCCATCACAGATGTACACTCAGCTATACAGGTCATCATAAAAATCCTGATCCCTTCCATGCCTATTCACAAAATGGAATCAGACAGAGCACATAGATCCCTAGGCCCACCAAGAAAAGACGGCTTACCGAGAGATGTGATAGTAAAGCCTCACTATTACTCCACCAAAGACGAGGTGATGAAAAAATCTCGACAACAAGAAAACCTTCAATATCAAGGTGCAACGATTCAAATATTTTCAGACATATCTCCCTACACCATTCAGAAGAGGAGAGCAATGAAACCACTACTTTATGCCCTCATGAAAAAAGACATTAAATACAAATGGGCCTTCCCATTCGCCTTAAAATTCAACTATAACGGCAGACTCCACGTAGTACACAACTTTCAAGAAGGTGAAAGACTATTACTAGACCTGAAAATTATTTCACATGAACCAGCCATGGACACTTTACCACCGCAACAAACCTCAGCTAAAAGAAATACACCCCAATAGTCCAACCTCAAATCCCTGGAATAGAGTCAAACACAGGAAAGTCTGAAATTAACTCTACTAAACATCAACTGAAATGATTTAATCTTAGCTCCGGTGGTGTCCATCCCCCATTCATATAAGTTGTTGTGTTCTTTTTTTTTTCTCCCCAATAGGCCTTCTTTTAATATGAATTGTTTCTCAATTCTTGATCAAATTACTTATAAGGATTTCTGGTAGAGTAAGAGTTAAATATTTATGCTCACTTATATAATTTATTTATTTATTCTTGTGGTTTTTCAATATCTATACCCATATGGTTCTACAATTTTTATTTTTTCCTATGGTATTAAAAAATATATATATATTTTTTTTTTTTTGGGGGGGAAGGTACCATCTCTTCAATTGTTATTTTTGGGGGATCAACCCTTTGTTTTTCAAAATTTAATTCATGAACTTTTTGATTGTCGCTGACAGTCGGCGGTGAGGCCCTGAGCCTCAACCTACTTCTTGGAGCGACACTTTGTCGCCCTGACAAGTAGGAAGTTAGTCCTCTAAATGGACTACTCTAATAAATTCTGTTTGATTGAAGGAAGGAGCAAACTTCCCTTCCTTCAATTTGGGTCATGGTTTGACCTTTTGCAATACTACATCTTGCTTTGTTGTTACCATATTTGCCTTTATTTCCATGTATCTATTCTCCCCTTCTTTTCCCCCTTTACCTCCCTCCCGGCCTACCTGCCATCACAGGTGTCTTCTGAGCTATGGACTCAGTCTTCAAGACACGATCTGTCCATAACACTCTTTACGACCCATGGCTGGCTCAAATAACACTACTAAACCCCTGCGTGTTGTGACACACAACACCCAGGGGTTGAACTCTCCTATTAAAAGACGAAAAGCCCTCCAGGCATACAAGGCGCTTTCATGTAGATATAGTGCTCCTGCAGGAGACACACTTCCCAAGGCGGTACTCCCCCTCATTCCTACACTCCCACTTCCCAGTATTCTACTTATCCAAAACGCGGAAAACAAGACGAAAGGAGTGGCTATCTTGTTATCCAAATTTTGTAATTTTAATTTACTAAAGGAATATGGAGACCCGGAAGGCAGATTTATTTTGGTAAAAGGAACTCTAGACGAGAAGCTATACACGTTTGTCTCCTATTACGCCCCCAATAGGGGACAGAAGAAGTTTTTCTCTCAGATGCTTGAAGTCCTCCATCCTCTTATGGAGGGGCATCATTATTATGGGAGGAGACTCCAACCTGGCTTTCGATTCGGGTTTAGATAAATCAAACCAAATAATAATAAAGAGAAAAGAGCGAGAGTGGGATCAGCTAGGTCAAAATGGTTTTACAACAATCTGTCGCCACTCGTCCTTATATAGTTGGTTTCATATAGTATGGACAATGGGGGACTATACCGGTGCTATTACAAGGCATACACTGGAAATTTTTTTTAAAAAAAGATAATTTATTTTATACAAAACATGAGATATAGAAAATGATTGTCACAGAGTATGATATAAATAATACATAATTCATAACAATAGAGTATAAAGGCCTAAAACCAGGCAGCTGTAGGTCCTGATTATACAAGCAGAGCGATGATCACAACCGTAAGATTAATGAGCCCAATATATTTCGCCTAGATTCCGGCTTCGTCAGGGGCTAGGTTGATATTTTGAAAACAGCTCTATTAATAGAAAAAATTACATATTACAAAAAGACATATGAATCATAACCATATATTCATACAGGTATGTGTGTGTGCTTTGCTAACCTTGCGTGTCAAAGAGTGGACATCCAGACCTGGAGAAAGGGAAGAGGGGGAGGAAGGGGGGGGGGGAAAGGGGTGGTGAATAGGAGAAGAGAGAGGGCCGGGGGACAGGGAGCTCCGAGAAGGATGGGGAAGAGGGGAAAGAGAGCGGCTCGGCACTTGCAACCAAAGGGCAACCCACTCGTCTAGTGGTCCAATGCACCAAAATAGGGCCAGAGATGCATTTCCATAGGAGAGGAGAAAGAAAAACTGGCTAAAAAAGAATCATGAAAAGCGTAAGAATTATAGTCTATCTATATATATATCGCAAGAAACTATTTTTAAAACAAGATTTTTTACCAAATCCATTTAAAACTCACATAATACTTTTAGAGAAATAGTGCAGTGCCAGGAACAGCCACACGAGAGCGTCCAAACATTGCTGACAACATCCAAGAGGGTGTGATGCTAAATCAGTCAATGTGACTTTCTAAATAAAAAACAAACAGCATAACAACGAGCATTAGTTCAAATTGGACACATATGTAGGGAATGACCAAACATAGTCCAGGAGGCCTGTAAAAATATAAGCTATTTACCTAGGGTAAAGATGTCACACAGTGACGTTCCTGGCAGGTGCATTCAGCATAGAGAGATAAGGTGAATCACAGCCAGCTTAAATAGATCTCCCTCCCCACAAGTCCGAGCGTCTAACGTCATCGGGCGTGAGAGGACAAAAAACGTCAACGCGCCGCAGCATAGGGAAAGTCCACGCGCGCCTACAATGCCCAGAATGCCCTACGATCTGATGCGCAGAGAGGGAGGATATTACCCTCTGCACAGCCACGGTCATCGGCAGACAGGCGGGCAGAGAGCCACATCCACAGGGAGGAGTCGACATCGGAACCAGCGGGCCACGCCCACTGGTCCGATACGTAGATGGAGAGGGCGTGGAAAAAGTCCCATATGGCTGCAACACAGTGACAAACGGGCTAAGAGTGTAAAAAGCCTTGGGTGTCCATACAGAGAGGCAAATACGCCCAAAAGAACGGCGCACAGGATAACAAGGGACGAGGACGTTGGCACTCGTTCGGGTGCAAGGGTAAATAGAGCCTAGATGAAAGTACTCAGGGGAACATACACAGGTCAGCATCCTGACTAGCTAAGGCAAGCAAGGTATATAACCTCCCATGCCCAACACATGGCATAGAGAACAGCCGCACACACACATAGCTGCACAAAAGCATCTATCAACAAAAAAATATAAATATAGAAACAAATGGGGGAAAAAAAAAACAAACCAGCATAATGGTGTCAAAGAAATATACATGCTAATAATTACACATTTATGACGATATTTATATTTAGAATACAGAATATACAAAGCATCAATATATCTTAGGATTCTAAAATAAAACTCAAAAAGAGGCGGAGAGGACATACAAAGTTAGAAGGGGGGACAAAGGAGGGGAAAGAATGAAGGAAGGCCAAATGAAAAAGAAAGGGGTGGAGGTAAGAAGAAATGAGTATAGAAAGGATACAATATAGGGAAGGACAACAGATAAAATATAGAGGATGCAAATAGTACATAACATCATATATATACTATAGAGAGTTTAATTCATAAAAAAATAAAAAGTACTGACGAGAGAGGGAAGGAATCAGGTAAAATATGATTATATAAGTGGGGGGGAAAGAATTTGTTGGAAGGCCTATATGTTATAGGGAAGGGGGGGGGTGAAAAAAGAGGAGGGGAGAGGGAGAAAGGAAACACTTACATAAGGGGGAAACCACATAGGGCAAACATACAGTATACTCCAGAGTGGGTGAGCAGCTCGCTCATATGAATCAATAAGGCAATCTTGTGAACTTTTCTTAAAAAAAAAAAAAAAAAAGGAGTCAAAAGGTATTCAAAAAATGTATGTATATAAAATTTTCATACTTAATCAAGCAGAGGACACATTTAAAGAAATGACTTGTAACTAATATATTCATTTAATCCTGGATATTGAGTCGCATTCAGGGATTGAATCCACCGTGTTTCAAGTTGGAGTAGCGTGCGATCAATGTCGCCGCCCCTCACATGTTGGGGTACATGCTCAAGAGCTGCAAATTGGATCATTGATAATTCGAAGTTGTGTTCCTTGCCCATGTGCCGACTGATGGCAGTGGTCATCAGCTTTTTACAAATGGGTCCTATGTGGTCGGAAATCCTTACATGAAAGGGCCTTTTGGTCTTCCCTACATAAAAGCACCCACAGAGGCATTTAGCCAGATATACTACCCCAATCGTTTGGCATGTAACCCGATGCCTGATGTTGTGTATGTGTCCGTTGGGTAGTAATATATGGACACATTTTACATTTTTTGCATGGATATGTACCACTGGTTTTTCTTGGTAAATCACCTTTAGAGTCAAAATGGCTTTGAACCAACTTGTCCCTCAATGAGGGTGCACGTCGGTAAGTAATTTCCGGAGATTCCTTGATGAATTTCCGTACTGTGTTATCAGCTAGTAATAGAGGCCAGAACTGTCCCAAAATACTTCTAAATTTCCAATGATCAGTAGAATATTGCGTAAGAATGCGTATCGGCTGGAGAGTGTTTCTTTGTCTAATACTTAGAAGTATTTTGGGACAGTTCTGGCCCCTATTACTAGCTGATAACACAGTACGGAAATTCATCAAGGAATCTCCGGAAATTACTTACCGACGTGCACCCTCATTGAGGGACAAGTTGGTTCAAAGCCATTTTGACTCTAAAGGTGATTTACCAAGAAAAACCAGTGGTACATATCCATGCAAAAAATGTAAAATGTGTCCATATATACTATATGGCCCCTACCACCTTACTACCCAACGGACACATACACAACATCAGGCATCGGGTTACATGCCAAAACGATTGGGGTAGTATATCTGGCTAAATGCCTCTGTGGGTGCTTTTATGTAGGGAAGACCAAAAGGCCCTTTCATGTAAGGATTTCCGACCACATAGGACCCATTTGTAAAAAGCTGATGACCACTGCCATCAGTCGGCACATGGGCAAGGAACACAACTTCGAATTATCAATGATCCAATTTGCAGCTCTTGAGCATGTACCCCAACATGTGAGGGGCGGCGACATTGATCGCACGCTACTCCAACTTGAAACACGGTGGATTCAATCCCTGAATGCGACTCAATATCCAGGATTACATGAATATATTAGTTACAAGTCATTTCTTTAAATGTGTCCTCTGCTTGATTAAGTATGTGAATTTTTATATACATACATTTTTTGAATACCTTTTGACTCCTTTTTTTTTTTTTTTTTTTTTTAAGAAAAGTTCACAAGATTGCCTTATTGATATATGAGCGAGCTGCTCACCCACTCTGGGTATACTGTACGTTTGCCCTATGTGTTTCCCCCTTATGTAAGTGTTTCCTTTCTCCCTCTCCCCTCCTCTTTTTTCACCCCCCCCTTCCCTATAACATATAGGCCTTCCAACAAATTCTTTCCCCCCCCCCCCCTTCATAACCCCCCCCCCATATGGTCCTCTCCGCCTCCCCCCTTTCTTTAGTTTTATTTTAGAATTCTCTAAGATATATTGATGCTTTGTATATTCTGTATTCTAAATTTAAATATCGTCATAAATGTGTAATTATTAGCATGTATATTTCTTTGACACCATTATGCTGGTTTGGTTTTTTTTTCCCCATTTGTTTTCTTATATTTATATTTTTTTGTTGATAGATGCTTTTGTGCAGCTATGTGTGTGTGCGGCTGCCTCTCTATGCCATGTGTTGGGCATGGGAGGTTATATACCTTGCTTGCCTTAGCTAGTCAGGATGCTGACCTGTGTATGTTCCCCTGAGTACTTTCATCTAGGCTCTATTTACCCTTGCACCCGAACGAGTGCCAACGTCCTCGTCCCTTGTTATCCTGTGCGCCGTTCTTTTGGGCGTATTTGCCTCTCTGTATGGACACCCAAGGGCTTTTTTACACTCTTAGCCCGTTTGTCACTGTGTTGCAGCCATATGGGACTTTTCCATGCCCTCTCCATCTACGTATCGGACCAGTGGGCGTGGCCCGCTGGTTCCGATGTCGACTCCTCCCTGTGGATGTGGCTTCTCTGCCCGCCTGTCTGCCGATGACCGTGGCTGTGCAGAGGGTAATATCCTCCCTCTCTGCGCATCAGATCGTAGGGCATTCTGGGCATTGTAGGCGCGCGTGGACTTTCCCTATGCTGCGGCGCGTTGACGTTTTTTGTCCTCTCACGCCCGATGACGTTAGACGCTCGGACGTGTGGGAGAGGAGATCTATTTAAGCTGGCTGTGATTCACCTTATCTCTCTATGCTGAATGCACCTGCCAGGAACGTCACTGTGTGACATCTTTACCCTAGGTAAATAGCTTATATTTTTACAGGCCTCTTGGACTATGTTTGGTCATTCCCTACATATGTGTCCAATTGAACTAATGCTCGTTGTTATGCTGTTTGTTTTTTATTTAGAAAGTCACATTGACTGATTTAGCATCACACCCTCTTGGATGTTGTCAGCAATGTTTGGACGCTCTCGTGTGGCTGTTCCTGGCACTGCACTATTTCTCTAAAAGTATTATGTGAGTTTAAATGGATTTGGTAAAAAATCTTGTTTTAAAAATAGTTTCTTGCGATATATATATAGATAGACTATAATTCTTACGCTTTTCATGATTCTTTTTTAGCCAGTTTTTTTTCTCTCTATGGAAATGCATCTCTGGCCCTATTTTGGTGCATTGGACCACTAGACGAGTGGGTTGCCCTTTGGATTGCAAGTGCCGAGCCGCTCTCTTTTCCCCTCTTCCCCATCCTTCTCCGAGCTCCCTGTCCCCCGGCCCTCTCTCTTCTCCTATTCACCACCCTTTCCCCCCCCCCCTTCCTCCCCCTCTTCCCTTTCTCCAGGTCTGGATGTCCACTCTTTGACACGCAAGGTTAGCAAAGCACACACACATACCTGTATGAATATATGGTTATGATTCATATGTCTTTTTGTAATATGTAATTTTTTCTATTAATAGAGCTGTTTTCAAAATATCAACCTAGCCCCTGACGAAGCCGGAATCTAGGCGAAATATATTGGGCTCATTAATCTTACGGTTGTGATCATCGCTCTGCTTGTATAATCAGGACCTACAGCTGCCTGGTTTTAGGCCTTTATACTCTATTGTTATGAATTATGTATTATTTATATCATACTCTGTGACAATCATTTTCTATATCTCATGTTTTGTATAAAATAAATTATCTTTTTTTAAAAGAAAATTTCCAGTGTATGCCTTGTAATAGCACCGGTATAGTCCACCATTGTCCATACTATAGAATCCAAATAATAATAAACTCATAAGGCCAACCAAAATTAGCACACAAGTAGCTTGCATGCTTCATCAATCCCGATTGACCGATATTTGGAGAGAATTAAATCCAAAAACTAAAGATTACACCCACTATTCTAATCCTCACAAATCGTACTCCCGCATAGACCATATATTAATATCCAACCATCATGTCCCAGCAGCCTCTAAATCCACTATAAAGGATGTCCCTTGGTCAGACCACTCCATGGTTCTATTAACCTTGAGAAAAGAGGAACACAACTCATAAATGTCTCACTGGACACTTAACCAGTCGATCTTAAAAGATCCCACTCTCATGGCAGAAATTGAACAATCCATAAAGGAATTTTTTGAAATTAACGATACTAAAGATATATCCCCCGAAACCTTATGGGCTGCCCATAAAGCTACAGTTAGGGGAAAAATAATACAAATTGCAGCCAAACTTAGAAGACAAAAGAAATTGACCATAGAGAAATTGGAAGAGACCTATTTAGAGTTACGTAGAAAACATAAATTAGACCCTCTCAGTGTTCCCACCCACGATCTTGACGCTGCTAGATCGGCCTTAAACCTAGCTCTGACAGCAAAATCAGAAAATGATCTAAAATGGACAGGTGCCAGGTTCTACCATTTAAAGGATAAAATAGGTCCAATGCTAGCACGCAAACTATCTCCCAGATTTAAATCCAGAACCATCCCTAAGATAAAAATGGCAGATGGTACCCTTACCCTAAATCCTCGGCGGGCGATGAGGGCCTTCCACAACTTCTATTCCAAGCTCTACGCTAAGGATAGTAACTTTTCTTCGGACAAAATAGGTGAATATTTGAACAGCCTGAATCTTCCCAGGTTGACAAAGGTTCACAAGGAGTTGATGGAGGCACCCATTTCAGCTGAGGAAGTTATGTCAGTGATCAAAAACTTAAAATTAAACACAGCTCCTGGCCCTGATGGATTCTCAGGGTCTTATTACAAAACATTTCCTATCATTCTATCACCCTACCTAGCACGATTTTACAATCATTTGACTGAGGGCTCCCCTATAGATAAACAACTTAATTTGGCCTATATTTCGTTGATACCGAAACCCGATAAAAATCATAGCCTAGTGGAGAACTATAGACCGATATCCCTCATTAATAACGACCTAAAAATACTTACTAAAATAATAGCTAATAGGATGTCTGCCTTCTTAGGTCAATACATATCCAAAGATCAAGTAGGTTTTATCACAGGGAGACAAGGCACGGACCAGATCAGGAGAGCTATTGATCTTATCTCTTTAATGTACTCGGGGTGGTCTGGAAGCACTAGACAAAGAGGTATGCTTCTCTCACTTGATCTCCAGAAAGCCTTTGATTCAGTATCTTGGCCATTTTTGTTTTCTGTTTTGAATTGTTGGGGGTTTGGTTCTAAATTTTTAGGAATCATCTCCGCTCTCTATTCCTCCCCTGAACCTAAAATCCGGTTACAAGGCATATTCTCGGAATCTATAAATATCCAAAGAGGCACAAGACAGGGCTGCCCTTTATCTCCTCTGATATTCGCTATTGTTATTGAATCTCTGGCCATAGCCATCCGAGATAACTCGAATATCAGGGGAGTTCATTGTAATAAAAAAGAACACAAATGCGCATTATTCGCAGATGATTTGCTACTCTTCGTGACCTCTTCTATCTCCTCCCTTCCGGATATTTTCTCCCTGCTAGACGAGTTCTCTAAAGTCTCGGGTCTCACGGTAAACATGCCTAAATCTAGGGCCCTTAATATTTCTCTTTCAGAACCCACAGTGTCCCTCTTGAGAAACAAATATACTTTCAAATGGGACTCTACGTCTACTAACTATTTAGGTATCAACCTGACCCCAAATTTCCAGAATTTATACTTAGCCAATTACCCTCCTATGTATAGGAAACTCGAGAAGGACCTTACCGAATGGGGAGCGCAGAAAATAGGCTGGATCGGCAGAATTAATTCTACCAAGATGACTCTCCTCCCGAAACTCCTATATCTTTTTCAATCCCTTCCGATCCCGATAATAAAAAGCCATCTAAAATCCTTTCAAGGTAAAATCACCAAGTTTATCTGGAACAAAAAGGGACCCCGTCTTCCCTCTCGTAGTCTGTTTAACTTACCTGAACAGGGAGGTCTAGGAGTGCCAAACTTGTTATGGTATTATCAATCCGCGAGGTTAGCGCAATTATCGGAGGTTTACCTTAAAAATGATCGCCCAGATTGGATAGAAATAGAAGAACAGGCTTCACCATTGTCCACAATTGAAGAACTCATGTGGCGCACTCCTAAAAGTAGACCCCCTATACTATGCCCCACCCTATCACAAGCATTGGTATTATGGGATTCACTTAAAAGCAATCCACTCTTAATTTCTAGAGGCAAACCTTTGTCAAGTATCTTTCTCGACCCATCTTTCTGCCCCAAAACGGAAGTGGACTCCTTCAAATGGTGGCTTGATAGGGGGGTGTACCGCATTGGACGTTTCTTTCAACATACAGGTCCTCTTCCTGAGCAATTCCTTATAGACAACCTTTGCCCCCCCCCCCTCTGAAAGATCCAGATTACACCAAATACATACCTTTGCTCAGAAACTTTGGAACGATAAAACAATTTCTGGCCTTTTGACCCCATATGAACACAAATGCGAACAAGCTCAGAATAGGAAAGGTAATATCTCTATCATCTACAAATCTCTTGCATCAAATAACATAAAATTACCTCATATGCTAGCTTGGGAAAGAGAGCTTCAAGAGGACTGGGACTTGGTGGACTGGCAAAAAAACTACTCTAGATCTCTTAAGGGTTTTAAGAGTCCATCCCTCATTGAAGCTAATATAAAAATTTTCACTAGATGGTACTTGGTCCCATTTAAATTGGCCACCATGTATCCGTCATCCTCACCACTATGCTTTAGAGGTTGTCAAGGAATAGGCACCATGATCCATACTTGGTGGGAGTGCCCTAGGATACAGGGATTCTGGAACAGGGTATTCCAGATTGTCAGGAGAGTTACCGGTTGTAACCTCCATCAATCTCCTGCAATAGCCTTATTGAATGGACTAATACCACAGAGCTCCAAGGCCATTAGACAGCTGATTCTATTTATACTGACTGGCGCCAGAATCACTTTAGCGGCTGCATGGAAGAAACCTGTCGGTTTCCATTTTACACATGAAGAGAAAGGTTACATGGATTATGGAACAAGAAAAAAGAATTAACTCTATGTTAGATACCTCTACCCAGTTCACTGAAATTTGGGAACCTTGGTTGATTTACATGGGAATCTCCCACAACATGTAAGTTTAGTTTTGGCTCTGGACTCAGACTGATGTAATCCTATGGCAGGTAGGCCCACCCTCCCTTTCCCTTTCCTCTCCTTCCTCTTTCCTCCTTCTCCCCCTCTCTTTTCTTTATTTTTATTCTTTCTCTTGAACAGGAGATATTCATTACATATCATATTCTCCACTGGTCTCAGGTAGTGCTGATTTAGTTTAACTGGATGTATGTATTAAATTCCTTGTCTCCTTTTAGGTTTATAAGTTAAGAGTTGATTGAGAGATGTTTCTCTGGACAACATTTGGATCTGATTTTTTTGTCACCAGGGGGGCTGCCCCCCCTCCTCGACACAGATTGCTCCCGGTGGGGGTGTCGGGGGGAGGGGATGCCCCCGGAAACCTATCCTCTCCACGGTTCGGTATGATTTATTCCTTACATATATTTTAGTTTTATGATCTCAGCTTATAATAAAAGTTTTATAGATCGCTTAGTAAACAGGGAATTTTAGCCCTAAAATGTTGTCGCTACCTCTACTGATTCCCATCCCTCCTGATTATACACGTTTACACTCCCATGTTAGACTTACCAGGTATATAGTTGGGACATTGGGGGGGGGGGGAGGAAGGAGAAGGGGAAATCTAGTTAAGAAATGTAATCTATTGTTTACTACTATAATTGTCAACATGATGTTTCCTGATGCATTTATTGTATTACGTTTATTACTCTGTATGCTCTTTATTTTATTATAATAAACTTAAATTTAAATGAAAAAAATAAAAATAAATTGTCTTATATGCTGACAATGTCCTTTTCTCTCTGACCAATTTTATACATTCCTTACCTCACCTCTGTGATCTATTTGATCGCTTTGGAGACATCTCTATATAAAATCAACTTTTCAAAAGCACATATGCTAGTCATTGGTCTATATTCACTCATGATATCTCAAATTTCCTGTGCAGTTCCCTTTTCCTGGGCATCTACTGTATATCCATTATCAACTATTGTGGGATGCAAAATATCACACCTAGCAACAAACTCTTTTATCTCAACTATGCTACTTTGCTAACAAAACTATCTTATATATGTGCAGACCTCCAGGTGGTTTAAGTCTCAATAGTAGGCCACATTTTGCTCAGTAAAATATATCTCTTACCACACATTCTTTCTATGTTTAAGATTTTACCACTTCCCATCGTTTCATCCTAGCTACAGAAACGGCAATTAAACCTAAACTCATCTATCTGGGACATTTTGAAAACGATAACACCTGGCAGTTTTAAAATAGGAAATCAATATTTAAATGTAACATTTAACTGAAATAGCCATCACATTAGTGCAGTGACTCGGTGCACAATATTTAATAACTTTTACTAGACCATATTTTGAACAGGAGAGACATTAGCCAGTTTTCAATAACAAGAAAAAAACATTAGGATGAATTTATTTACCACAAAAAATTACATCAATATATTGTAGCAACTCTGTGCATCGTTTTTATGCCAGTTGCTGACCAGCCACCGCAGTTATACTGCAGCAAGTTGGATTGGCTGCACTTATCACCGTACTGGTATGTCGGATCTGTTCTGACAGAGGAGGAGAGAGCGATCAGCTGTTCCTAGTGAGCAGGAACAGCGATCTCTCATTTCTCCCAGACAGCCCATCCCCCAGACAGTTAGAAACCCCTCCCAGGGAACACAGTTAACCCCTTGATTGCCCTTAGTGTTAACCCTTTCCCTGTCAGTGACATTTATACAGTGATCAGTGCATTTTTATAGCAGTGATGTCGAATGGATTCGACGCATGCGCGGAAGTGATTTACTTCCTGGTGCGATGACGTGGCGGCGTCAACGTCATCGCCACGTCACCGCGATGTCTGCTGTCGGGGATTTTGGTTTGATCGTGTGTACAGCGATCAAACCAAAACAGCCAGCAGACAAATCTGTTCAAATCGGTCGGTCCGACCGATTGGAACAGATTCATTTGCTCGTGTGTACAAGGGCTAAAGTGTATTTCTACTGCTTATTTGCTAGGAAGTAGGTAGCATTTTTCCTGTTAAAGGGATATCTGCCAGTTTTGTATTGTATTCCTAATATTTTATGTACAGCATTTTTGTATAGTAAAAGCACATTTATACCCTGCAGAGGTCTGAGCTCCCTTGCTTATAATTATATTGACACATAATGCATTTAATCACATAATGTTTTCTACATACTGCATGGGTACAAAATGGCGAAACGTGTTTTTTTGCTAATTTCTGTTTGTACCCAGTGACCATTGCATCTAGCTGCAGTGTTCAACTGTAAATGGAGGCCACTTCCCAAGCAGACCACCCCTAGCATGTAAGGTATGAGGTGTCCTCCATTTATGTGTACGTATTGAAGAGGAAAAAGAGAGCATGATCACTAATGCTGCAATTTTTTGGCAGCCCTACCTGGTCAAGATCAGCAAACTCCAGAAATTGTGGTTGCTCAAGCCATGCCTTAAGCCATAGAAGATCTAGGAGAAGCCAATCGAGGTCCTCATCTTGCCATCGCCACTCACATCACAGCCACTCATGTCATAGCCTCTCACGACTTAGGAGGTCATCGTCATTCCATCACAACAGGAGCTATCACACCATATGGCGCTCCAGTTTTGCCATGCTACAAAGAAAGCAACCAAGAAAGAGTCAGATGCAAGGGAGGTAACAGATCTCATCAGGGAGTCTGTGCGAGAGTCTATCCTTGAGACATCAGCCCCTGAAGCGGATGGGGCAGGTCCAAGCACATCATCTGTAGCTCCCATTCCTTCCACAGAACCGGAGTCAACTTCAGAAAATGATGATCCAGAAATGTCAACAGGTTTTGACTTTACCTTGGTCTAACCTTTCGTTAAGATCAGTGAAAGAGGCCATATGGTGGGAAGAAACTAAAGAAGTTCCCCGCAAAGTCAGAAAATATTTCCCCAATTTGAAGAAGGAGCCAGAGTCATTTCCTTTCATAGAGGAATTGTAAAACCTCATTAAAGATAAGTGGGAGAGATCAGATAAGAGATCCAACCTTAACAACAGACTAGCAAAACTGTATCCTTTAAAGGAGCCTAATGTAAATCCCCTGATCCACTCACCTGTTGTTGATGTCTCTTTAATGCGATTCGTGAGACATGTCAACTTACCAATCGAGGATGCAGTTACCTTCCATGACGTGCTGGACCAAAAGAAAGCATACTCTATGGCAGTTGGTGCCTGTGGGCCAGCAGTTGCTACAGCAGCAGTTGGTAAGGTGATTTCAGGATGGTCTGCCAATATAGAGAAGTCTCTACGCGAGAGGGCCGACCAGGAGAAGATAATTAGCCCCCTTCAGGAACTGAAGCTGGCAGGTAATTTTGTTGCAGAAGTCTTAGGCCACGTACACACAACCAAATAAATCCGATCAAACCGGTCTGACAGACCGGTTTGATCGGATTTGTCTGCTGGGGTATATTGGTTTGATCGTGTACACACGATCAAACCAAAATCCCCGCCGGCAGACAGCGCGGTGACGTGGCGGTGACGTTGAAGCCGCCACGTCACCGTCACCAGGAAGTAAAAGACTTCCGCGCATGCGTCGAATCCATTTGATGCATGCGCGGGCAGATATGTCTGCTGGTTAGCGTACTAACCAGCAGACATGTCAGACGGACGGGTTCCCAGCAGACAGATTTTAAAGCATGCTTTAAAATCTGTCTGCTGGAAAAACCCGTCTGTCCGCCCGTACACACGATTGAATTTGTCTGCTGAAACGGTCCGTCGGACCGTTTCCAGCAGATAGATTCGATCGTGTGTACGCGGTCTTAGTGAATGTCATCAGATCTTCTGCCAGAGCAATGTTAGCAAGTCATGGCAAGGAGAGTCTTGTGGCTTAAGCCGTATGTGGCAGACACAGCATCAAAAATGAATGAAAGGTTAGAAATTGTATATTAAAGTGTATTTTTTAGGTATAGGTGTCTCAAATTTGACTGCAAAGGTAGAAAGGTGTTTTAAAAACACGTACTAGAAAAATGCTAGACAATTTTTTATAAAAAAATCAGCAGTAGTTATGAAGTGTGAAGGACTTTTATGCAATTGCCTATATACTTCAGTCTAATCCTCTCCCTGCTAATTTTAATGTCTGTGCGTTATGGGGTTCTGCCTCTAGCCCTGGATAATTGGATTACTTTCCCCTTTGTAGAGGCATCTGTAAAACCTGTTTAAACCAGATTGCCATGCTGCCAGTACGGGACAATGACCTTTCAATGCTAAGTGGCTTGTGAAATACCTTTCCATTGTGTTCTGCAGATGAATAGCCGTGTCACAGACGAGACGCCTAGCCAACCGATTAGATAATTGACTCATGTTAATTGTTGTTCTGATTGCTTCATTGTAGTAATTACCCCCTGGGGGCTTCTCTCTCTGGGAGATAATTACTAAATGTCTTTTAGATCTGTGATTGTGTATTCTAAAGGTTAATTGAATTCAAATTCAAGAATGTGATGTGTCAAGCTTTGCGGTGCCGAAATGCCTCTGTATGGAAACCCCCAGTGTGTGGAAAAGGGGGTGGAGATTTCATTGTTCTTTGATTGATGACAAGCTTGTTAGCTGTGTATATAAATCTGCAGAGTTTTGCCATTAAAGTGTGTCCTGTTCATCCAGCATTAAGCCATGGCTCATGTGTGGATTATTCGGTGATTCCAGGGATATTCCTAAGTCGGGGAATATTGGGTGATTTCTTTTATGGAAGAAGAAGGGAAGGCTTGACGGGGATATTTTCTACTACCGTCACACTGGATGGCAGCAGCGGGACTTTCCTTTCTACTTGCCTTTACACCAGGATTCCAAGCAGACACTGGGAACAGTGAATGGAGGACTGCTACACCCGGCTTAAAAGAAATACACTGAAACAACTACTGGAAGTTCGTGGAAGGAGTGCTAGCAACAAAACCAAGCGGGTCATCATAGCAGAATTAATGGAGCTAGACCAGGAGAACTCGGTTGCAGCAACGCCAGCAGTACAAGAGATGGAGACACCAGTGATTCGGGATGAGGAATCACCAGCCAACAAGCTAATAAGAGAGAAACTAGCATGGTTCGGTCCGAACCCAACGGCGGATGTGGTGCTGAAAGTGATGGACCTGTTAGCGGAGGAGGCTAAACAAACAAGAGACGCTGAGCTACAGTTAAAACTGGCAGCAGTCCAACAAGCAGCCGCACATTCTCCAAACAGTGAGTACAGCACAGCAGACACAAGGAAGATTCCATTTAGCGCTTTTAAAGCTTTTGATGAAAAAGACTGTGAAATTGATAACTACCTGGCAGATTTTGAGAGACAATGTAACCTATACCGAATAGCTAGAGGAGAGTGGGTTTCAATATTGTCAGGCAAATTGTCAGGCAAAGCTTCTGATGCTTTCCGGACTGTGCCAGAGCAGGAGATCCATAGCTACGCCAGGGTTAAAGAAGTGCTCCTAGCTCGTTATGCAGTAACCCCAGAGTCCTACCGACAGAAGTTCAGGGACTCACGCAAAGCCACGAAAGACTCTTATGTGGAATGGGCATGCCAGTTATCCCTGTCGGCCTCTAACTGGGTTAACAGCAGCCAGGCCACCACCGCAGAGGACATTTTGCAACTAATGCTCCTGGAGCAATTTTACAATCACATCCAGACGGATGTCAAAGACTGGGTGAGAGATCGCAGGCCCATGACTCTACCAGAGGCCGCTAAGTTGGCGGATGAATATGCGGATACTCGCAAGATGAACCAGGTCACACCACGGGTACAACTTCCACGACCAACGGTGCCCTCACACCCACCAGCCGCTAGATACCAACCTCCTAACAGACTGGTGACATCTAGCCCTCGCTATCCACGCCAGGAGGACAATGAACAACGCTGCTTCCGGTGCAAACAGCTGGGTCACTTCAAGCAGAATTGCCCCATGGATGACAACACCAGGTCAAATTGGTCTCGACCTGGGTACCGCCCACCAGCAGCAGCCCATTGTGTAGACTCGGCTTGGGATTCCCAGGAGCTGGGTCAGGAAGAACCATGGGGCACCCTTTACGAAGTCCACGTGGTACAATCTGTTATTACGGACAACAGGAAACACCATTGTCAGCTGGTCATGATTAACGGAAAAAACCGTCCGGGGGATTAAGAGACAGTGGGGCGACCATCACGTTGGTACAAAGACACCTGATTAATGCATCAGAGAAACCAGGGAAATCAATTGCTGTGAGAGTGGCAGGGGGGGCAGTATACCGTATTCCTACTGCACAGGTACACCTGGACTGGGGTGCAGGAGCTGGCAATGTTCATGTGGGCGTCATGAAGGACTTACCTTCTGAAGTCATCTTGGGCAACGACATTGGGCCCCTGACTTCGGCGTTCGCCTCTACCACCGCTCAGGAGGCCCACGCCGTAACCACCAGAGCGCAAAGTCGCGCTGCCGAGAGCCATCCCCTTCCTACTGAGACCCAGGTAAGCCAACCCAACCTACCCTTGACTGTAGAACCCCTACCCTGGGACACCCCAGAGGACTTTGGGCGGGAGGTGACCGGAGACCCTTCCCTCAGAAAGTATCGAGAGAAAGCCAAGGGGGGCCAAGGGGGGTTAGAGAAGGAGCAGTTTATCTGGGAGAAAGGCCGCTTGTACAGGCTCACCGAGACCCAGGGTAATGCACCAGGGCCTAAGCAAAAACGCCAGCTGGTAGTTCCCCGAAAGTACCGGCAGGAGTTATTGAGGATTGGGCACGACGTACCCTTGGCAGGCCATTTGGGAATACGCAAGACAGGGTATCGGATAACCCAGAACTTCTTCTGGCCTGGGGTATCCGACGACGTCAGGGCATATTGTCAAACGTGCGAGGTATGCCAACGTATAGGTAAAAAGGGAGACCACCCAAAGGCTAAACTAGTTTCCATGCCCATTATTGAAGAACCGTTCACAAGGGTAGCTGTGGACATTATAGGGCCCCTGGCCCAACCTAGCCGTTCCGGCAAGCGGTATATACTCACCGTGGTAGACTACGCCACCCGTTACCCTGAAGCGGTAGCTCTCTCTAACATACAGGCTGAGACCGTAGCAGAGGCCCTAGTTAAAGTATTTTCCCGAGTAGGCTTTCCCAAGGAGGTCCTGTCCGACCAAGGTACACAATTCACGGCCGAGGTAACCCAGCAGATATGGAAAACCTGTGGAGTTAAATCCCTGACTAGCTCCCCATACCACCCCCAGACTAACGGCCTGTGCGAGCGATTCAACGGAACGCTAAAGCAAATGTTGAAGTCATTCACGGGGGCTTACAAGGATTGGGAGCGATTCCTGCCGCACCTTCTCTTTGCCTACCGAGAGGTGCCGCAGGAATCGACCGGATTCTCACCCTTTGAACTTCTCTATGGGAGGCGGGTGAGGGGGCCCTTAGATCTCATCAAGGATCACTGGGAGGGGCAAACAGAAATTGAGGGGACCCCGGTTGTACCTTATGTCCTGGAGCTGAGAGACCGCATGGAAGAATTAGCCCAGACAGTGCGAGAGAACCTCCAGGCGGCACAACAGCGCCAGAAGGTATGGTATGACCGACGGGCTAGGCACCGGAGCTTTCAGATAGGCCAAAAGGTCATGGTATTAAGGCCGGTCCGAACAGACAAGCTCCAGGCTGCCTGGCAGGGCCCCTATAAAGTTATAGGACAGATATGCGACACTACCTACACGATAGCCAGTTGCGAGGATGAAGAGGTGAAACAAACCTTTCACATCAACATGCTCAAGGCCTATCAGGAACGGGCGGAGGAGGTAGCCGCTATCTGTGCACCAGCAGGAGAAGACACAGAGACCCTACCCCTTCCCGACCTATTGGGCAGTAACGAGGGGATGACTCAGATAGAGAAAGTCCAGCTAGGGGAACAGCTGGAGCCGCAAGAGCAGGCTCAAGCTGGTCGCTTACTAGAAACAAAACAGGCCACATTCTCTCAGGAGCCTGGATACACACTCCTAGCCATACACAAGGTGGAGACTCCAGGACAGGCACCCCTGAGACAGCCTCCTTACCGTATCCCCAAAGCAGTCCGGGAGGGGATGCGGAAGGAAATAGATGAGATGCTTCGGCTAGGCGTAATCGAACCCTCAGAAAGTCCTTGGGCCTCGCCAGTAGTCTTAGTGCCCAAGAAGGATGGGACAACCCGCTTCTGTGTAGATTACCGGCGCCTCAATGACAAGACAGTTACGGACGCCTATCCGATGCCACAGATGGACGAGCTGCTTGACCGTATCTCTGCAGGGAAGTATCTGACCACAATAGACCTATGCAAGGGATATTGGCAGATCCCCCTAGCAGAAGAGGACAGACCCAAGTCAGCCTTCATCACCCCATTCGGCCTATACCAATTCCGGGTTATGCCGTTCGGGATGAAGAACGCCCCGGCCACCTTCCAACGGATGGTGGATCAGTTACTTGGGGGTCTCCAGAGCTTTGCATGCGCTTACCTGGATGACATCGCCATCTACAGCGATACATGGGAAGTGCACCTAGAGCACGTAGGGATAGTATTGGATAGGATCAAAGGGGCCGGGCTGACCCTGAAACCCGACAAATGTCATTTGGGTATGGCGGAGGTACAATATTTGGGCCACCGAGTAGGATGTGGTAAGCAACGGCCGGAGCCGGCTAAGATCGAGGCCGTTGCCAATTGGCCCACTCCCCACACCAAGACACAAGTCATGGCTTTCTTGGGCACAGCCGGCTATTACAGACGCTTTGTACCCGACTACAGCGCCCTGGCCAAACCCCTGACCGACTTAACCAAAAAGAAGCTACCCCGACAAGTCCTGTGGTCCCCGGAATGCGAGGTGGCTTTCCAAGCACTAAAGACTGCTCTGGTTAATGCTCCGGTGTTGATTACCCCAGATCCTAACAAAAGATTTATTGTTCACACAGACGCTTCAATGTTTGGACTGGGGGCAGTACTAAGCCAGATCGGGGAGGATGGAGGAGAGCACCCGGTGGCATACCTGAGTCGGAAGCTGTTGCCAAGGGAGGTCAGTTACGCCACCATTGAAAAAGAGTGTTTGGCCTTGATATGGGCCCTCAAAAAGCTCACACCTTACCTTTATGGCCGGGCTTTCACTCTCATCACCGATCACAACCCCTTGGTGTGGCTTAACCGGGTTTCAGGGGACAACGGCCGTTTGCTACGCTGGAGCTTGGCCTTACAGCCCTATGACTTTACGATTCATTACCGCCCAGGCAAGCAAAATGGGAATGCCGATGGATTGTCACGCCAAACGGAGTTAACCTCGGACTAAAAGCTCTGAACCCGTCAACCCTACTGGACCAGGAAAGGTCCAACCAAGTTGCCGGAGCAGGGAGAAAAGGGGGGGCCATTGTGAAGGACTTTTATGCAATTGCCTATATACTTCAGTCTAATCCTCTCCCTGCTAATTTTAATGTCTGTGCGTTATGGGGTTCTGCCTCTAGCCCTGGATAATTGGATTACTTTCCCCTTTGTAGAGGCATCTGTAAAACCTGTTTAAACCAGATTGCCATGCTGCCAGTACGGGACAATGACCTTTCAATGCTAAGTGGCTTGTGAAATACCTTTCCATTGTGTTCTGCAGATGAATAGCCGTGTCACAGACGAGACGCCTAGCCAACCGATTAGATAATTGACTCATGTTAATTGTTGTTCTGATTGCTTCATTGTAGTAATTACCCCCTGGGGGCTTCTCTCTCTGGGAGATAATTACTAAATGTCTTTTAGATCTGTGATTGTATATTCTAAAGGTTAATTGAATTCAAATTCAAGAATGTGATGTGTCAAGCTTTGCGGTGCCGAAATGCCTCTGTATGGAAACCCCCAGTGTGTGGAAAAGGGGGTGGAGATTTCATTGTTCTTTGATTGATGACAAGCTTGTAAGCTGTGTATATAAATCTGCAGAGTTTTGCCATTAAAGTGTGTCCTGTTCATCCAGCATTAAGCCATGGCTCATGTGTGGATTATTCGGTGATTCCAGGGATATTCCTAAGTCGGGGAATATTGGGTGATTTCTTTTATGGAAGAAGAAGGGAAGGCTTGACGGGGATATTTTCTACTACCGTCACATGAAGCCTTGTTAATTCTCAAAGCTCTTTCTTGCACATATAACCACTTTAAAAGTATGTTGTTTATATTTACTGCAGCCAAGCAAACCATAGCTAGGGCTTGAAAGTCTAGGGTTCCAAAAATCACACAGGTAAAACAAAAATGTCATAGTACTACAGAATGAGAAAATAGCTACAATCCTACTTGATAAAGTTTTAAAAACTTTGAACCCCTGGCTCACTAACGACAATGCCATTGTTTGCAGCTGTTTTTTTTCCCCAGGTGCCTAATGCCTTTCTTCACCCCTACTTACTTTATTATTCTGTTTCCTCTCTCTTTACCTCTTTATGCCCATGCATTTTGTTTCTGCAACTGCCCCCCCCCCTTATTTTTTATGGGACCTTCTATTCACAATAATTCATAGATGTTTATTTCATATTATGAATCTCCAATGTAGGGGAAATAGTGGCCTTTATTGATAAATATCATAGAACACTGATTGCTGTATTTTGTTTTATTGTCTGTTATCCTTTAACTAAATATGTATATGACAATGTGTTGCCATATACAACAAAATGCCAAAATGACTGCCATATACAGTAACTCTAATTGCATTTCCTAAAAATGTTCAATAAAAAACGATTACAACTGCAAAAAACAGCATTACAGCTCTTTCATGCTATCAGATTCTGTGAGGATCTATTCCTTATATATTCGCTTGGTCAGCAGGGATCGCTCCGGTGATCCTCACCGAGCCGGCAGATGACAGGGTGGCCCCTGCACACTGTGCAGGGAATGCCCTGTCAGATCTCTGCTCTCCCCTATGGGGGGATCGGATGAACATGGACCGTCTGTCCGTGTTCACCCGATCCACTCTGCAGACGGATGGAAAAATAGGATTTTCCTCCATCTGCAGAATCGGAGAATAGCGGACACCGATGAGATCGGGTGTCAGCGAATGTTCATCTGCTGACACCCACTATCCCATAGGGATTAAGTATTTTATCCAAAAACGGATGGATGAAAAAATGGACATATAGTCCGCTGGTGTGAAAGGGCCCTTAGTGTGTATTGCACAAAAACAATAAAAATCCAGCAGAATGTTGTAGTGACTGCTTGCACAGTATTTAGGTTTTATTAACCACTTGACCACTGGGCACTTAAACCCCCTTCCTAACCAGACCAATTTTCAGCTTTCGGTGCTCTCACAGTTTGAATGACAATTACTCAGTCATACAACATTCTACCCATTTGAAATTTTTGTCCTTTTTTTCACACAAATAGAGCTTTCTTTTGGTGGTATTTGATCACTTCTGGGTTTTTTATTTTTTGCGCTATTAAAGGAAAACGACTGAAAATTCTGTAAAAAAAAAAAAAAAAAAACTTGTTTCTGTCATATTAGCAGGTTATTTCTCACACACAGCATATGCATACCACAAATTACACCCCAAAACACATTCTTCTATTCCTCCCGAGTATGGCGATACCCCATGTGTGAGACTTTTACACAGCGTCGCCACATACAGAGGCCCAACATGCAGGGAGCGCCATCAGGCGTTCTGGAACACCCAGGCCAATTCTGACATTCCTCTCCTACATGGAAAAATCATCATTTATTTGCTAGAAAATTACATTACAATTACAGCATTATACATGCTTTTTTAGCAAAGACCCTAGAGAATACAATGGCGGCCGTTACAACGTTTTATCTCGCACGGTATTTTCGCAGAAATTTATTGAACGCGTGTTTTTTAAAAAACTGTTTTGTGCTTAAAACAAAACAAAACAGTAAAGTTAGCCCAATTTTTTTTCATAATGTGAAAGATGAAGTTACGCCGAGTAAATAGATACCCAACATGTCACCCTTCAAAATTGCGCACACTTGTGGAATGGCGCCAAACCTCGCTACTTAAAAATCCCCATAGGCGGTATTGCAGAGTATCGCGCAGGGTATTGCAGAGTATTGGGGTATTGCAAAGTATCATGCAGAGTATTGGGGTATTGCCGAGTATTGGGGTATTGCCGAGTATTGGGGTATTGCCGAGTATTGGGGTATTGCAAAGTATCATGCAGAGTATTGGGGTATTGCCGAGTATTGGGGTATTGCCGAGTATTGGGGTATTGCCGAGTATTGGGGTACTGTTGAGTATTGGGGTATTGTTGAGTATTGGGGTATTGTTGAGTATTGGGGTATTGCCGAGTATTGGGGTATTGCAAAGTATCATACAGAGTATTGGGGTATTGCCGAGTATTGGGGTATTGCAAAGTATCATGCCGAGTATTGGGGTATTGCCGAGTATTGGGGTATTGCCGAGTATTGGGGTATTGCCGAGTATTGGGGTATTGTTGAGTATTGGGGTATTGTTGAGTATTGTTAAGTATTGGGGTATTGTTGAGTACTGGGGCATTGCCGGGTACTGGGGTATTGTGGGGTACTGGGGTATTGTGGGGTACTGGGGTATTGTTGGGTACTGGGGTATTGTTGGGTACTGGGGTATTGTGGGGTATTGTGGGGTACTGGGGTATTGTGGGGTATTGTTGGGTACTGGGGTATTGTGGGGTATTGTTGGGTACTGGGGTATTGTGGGGTATTGTTGGGTACTGGGGTATTGTTGGGTACTGGGATATTGTGGGGTACTGGGGTATTGTGGGGTACTGGGGCATTGTGGGGTATTGTTGGGTACTGGGGTATTGTGGGGTATTGGGGTATTGTGGGGTACTGGGGTATTGTGGGGTATTGTTGGGTACTGGGGTATTGTGGGGTATTGTTGGGTACTGGGGGATTGCTGGGTACTGGGGATTGCTGGGTACTGGGGATTGCAGGGTACTAGGGGATTGCAGAGCTGGGATGTTTTGAGGGATGGCTGGATCTGTGACTGCATTTGTCACAGATCCAGCCACAGCTCAGCTGCTGACACCCCGCCCCCCCCCCTCTCCTCGCACACTGTACAGAGAGGAGAGCGAGGAGAGGGAGGAACCGGCGTCATCAAATGACGCCGGTTTGTTTACAAGTGATCGCGCCGTCATTCGACGGCGCGATCACGTGGTAAACGGCCGCTATCAGCGGCAATTTACCGTGATCCGTGATGCGCCGGGTCTTCTAGACCCGGCGAGCACGGACACTTTCGCGAGCGCGTCCCAGGGGACGCGCAATCGCGGAAGTGCATGAGGACGTCCCAGGGACGTCGTGTCAAAGCAACTCCACCGCGCCGTAGCAGTAAAATGCTTATGGCGCGGTGGGGAAGTGGTTAAACACTAAACTTAACTGTAAAAAAATAAAAAAATTGCTCCAGTAAAGAAGTGGTTATTGGTTATTGAAAAAAACTGACAATTGTGATAACAACGCTAGAAGCTGGCTTTTCTAACCCATTTTTATGAGAATTGTAGAAAAACCTGTTGATCTATTCATCTCTTATGTAATATACTCAGCATGGGATTTTTTTTATACCTCCCTCTGATCACTGCTTAATTAGCATAACTCATATCCACACTGATATCAGTTTCCTTTGAATTCTTAATAACTAAGATGCATATGCAACTAATAGTGTTAACCACTTCAGCCACTTGCCTCCTTAATGACCAGGCCATGTTTTGCAATGCGGCACTGTGTCACTTTAACTGAAAATTACGTGATTGTGTAACGTTGAGAGGCAAGCATGGTATTCACAAAGCAAATGCTCTCAACGTTGCGCCGGCGTAGCGTGTAGTCAAAGTCAAAGTAGGTGGAAGTGGGCTGGAAGTGGGCGTGTAACATTTTAATGAAGAATGACCCCATGCAAATCATGGGCTGAGCTTCAAACAAGTACTAAAAACAAACAGGGCACGCATCGTACCTTGGACGTATCCTAGTGTGCATGCTCATAATCACGTCGAAACAACTGGCTAAGATACGTCGAATCACTGCCTACAACGTGAACGTAACCTACGCCCAGCCCTATTCACGTACTACGTGAACAACGTAAAATTTGACGGCGTTCGTTCCCTGGTTCATACCTTTGCATGAGTTGCGCCTCCTATATGGGGAATAACTGTACGCCAGACGTAAGCCTTACGCAAATCACTTAAAACATGCGCCGGGCGCAAGTACGTTCGTGAATCGGCGTATCTTACTCATTTGCATATTTGCATAAAAAATCAATCGGAGTCCCAAAAACGTTTCCAGCGTAACTATGCGCCCACTATACGCTGGCGTAGGCAAGTTATGTCGGTCGGATGAAGCCTATTTTTCGACGTAGCTAGCTTTGTGGGTCGGCGCATAGATACAACGGCGCACATTTGTACTTACATTGGCGTAAGTGCTTTGTGAATCCGGGCCATTGCGTCTACAAACTATGGGATAGATTTAGGGACTTTTATTATTCGTATTGTTTTAACTAGTAATTGCAGCGACATTGCAGCAGACAAATCTGACCCCAAGTTATACTTTTTGGGCACCATTGACATTATTACATTGATCAGTGCTATAAAAAATGCAACGATCAATGTAAACATGACACTGGTATGGAAGGGGCTAACACTAGGGGGTAATTAAGGGGTTAAGTGGGTTTCCTGGGTGTGTTCTAACTGTAGGGGGGTGGGCTTACTGTAACATGACAGAGATCACTGTTCCCGATCACTGGGAAGAGTAGATCTCTGTCATGTCATCGGGCAGAACAGGGACTCACCTTGCTTACATAGGCAGTTCACAGTTCTGCCTCTCCTCACCGCGATCCTACTATCCTACTTGCACGGACCGACCTGCCTCAGTTCTTCTGCGTGTGCTGTTTCATCAACCCCTAATTACCATGATTGTTTACAATATCATTTTATTATTTTATAGAGATATTAAAAGGGTTTACCTATACAAAACAGATATACATATATATATATATATATATATATATATATATATATATATATATATATATATATATGAAGACCATTAACATCTATTTACAGCATATAGTAGATATTCTTACATATCTTTAGTACATATCATCTCTATACCGGAAAAAGACAAAAAGAAAAAAGAAAGAAAGAGAGAAAAGAAAAAGAGAAAAAAAAAGAAAAAGGAAAGAGGGGGATATCCCTGTCTAGCCTGTAAAACCGACCATGATTGTAATATACTGTGAATCTCCCCTTTGTCCCTATGCATGCTGTAAGCTTTTAATACACAAACTAGCACAAACGCGGCACAAACGAATGGCACGTTTGTTTGGAAAATTCACCAACATGGGGTGCAAAGTGGGCGGGGCTTGCATTGAATTGAATGTTTAATATCTCAGAAACCGAACCAGCACAAATGTTCATTTTTGCGGCACAACCCAGCACAAACGCAGCACAAACTAATGATATATTTTTATTCAGGTTTTACAAACATGGGCTGCCAACTTCACACAGCTAGTGTATCTTTTTGTATCCGTTACCTACTGCAGTAGTTATTAATTTGGAACCACTAATCAATATCAAGATAGGATTTGCCTATCTATTCAATTTCCAGAATAATTGGTAAACTTTTATTTAATTTTTTAAATTATTTAAATTATTTTTATAGCAGTAGCATGGAAAACATACAATTGTCAACATAACACAAGCCCTCATGTTGGCCATGCAGGACCCAAAACAGTACAGTGAGATAAATCAAACCTAGTGATAAACACAGTCCTGTCTATCAGAAATTCCCAAATTGTCTAAGGGTCCTTTCACACGGAGCGGACCGTTTTTCGATCCGCCCGTGTGTGTCCGTCGGCTCAGCTGGGATCCCCGCTGAGCTGTCGGTGGACAGGGCAGTCCCCGCACACTGTGCAGGGACCGCCCTGTCTCTCCTCCGCTCTCCCCTATTGGGGAAACGGTCCGTATTCATCTGATCCGATCCTTCAGACGGAAGAAAAATAGGGTTTTCTTCCATCTGAAAAACCGGATCTTTGCGGAGGCGGGTCATTACGGACGTTAGCGGATGCTCATCCGCTAACGGCCGTGATCACATAGGGTACCATTACAAGTCCGTAAACGGTCCGCCCGTGTGAAAGGACCCTTAAGGTCTTTGTTTCTGATTCTCAGGATCACTTGTAAATCCCGTCCTGGCTAAAAGCTCACCAACTTACATAATGGCTCTGTCTGCACTCCCTAATGTATCGCTGTCCACTACGCAAAAATTAACACAAGTATTAATTTTACATAGGTTGTGTTATTCTCCTGAGAAACTATTTAAATGGAAACATAGAGATTCCCCTATTGATTATTTTTTAATCATTTATTAACCACTTAAGGACCGCCTACTGAACATTTACGTCGGCACAATGGCACGGCTGGGCACATCAACGTATATATACGTTGATTCTAGTACCCAGCGCGCTCCCGTGACCCGGTCCGAAGCTCCGGGACCGGGTCCGCGGGACTTGCGGACCCGATCGCCGCTGGAGTGCGGCGATCGGTCCCCGGAGCTGAAGAACAGGGAGAGCCGTGTGTAAACACGGCTTCCCCGTGCTTCACTGTGGCCGCAGCATCGATCGCGTCATCCCTGTTATAGGGGGACGTGATCGATGACGTCACACCTACAGCCACACCCCCCTACAGTTGTAAACACACACAGGGAACACTCAATTCCTACAGCGCCCCCTTGTGGTTAACTCCCAAACTGCAACTGTCATTTTCACAGTAAACAATGCAATTTAAATGCATTTTTTGCTGTGAAAATGACAATTGTCCCAAAAATGTGTCAAAATTGTCCGAAGTGTCCGCCATAATGTCGCAGTCACGAAAAAAATCGCTGATCGCCCCTATTAGTAGTAGTAAAAAAACTATTTTTATAAAAATGGAATAAAACTATCCCTTATTTTGTAAACGCTATAAATTTTGCGAAAACCAACCGATAAACGCTTATTGCGATTTTTTTTTACCAAAAATAGGTAGCAAAATTCGTATCGGCCTAAACTGAGGAAAAAAAATGTATATATATTTTTGGGGATATTTATTATAGCAAAAAGTAAATTGCTATAATAAATATAGCCAATTTTGTTTGGGAGACAATTTTGTTTGGGAGCCACGTCGCACGACCGCACAATTGTCAGTTAAAACTACGCAGTGCCGAATCGCAAAAAGGGGCAAGGTCCTTTAGCAGCATTTTGGTCCGGGTCTTAAGTGGTTAAAAAAGATTATCAAAAAACATAGTATAGTACATAACAACATTAATAAAGTTACATAGATCGGGCTAACAAGTTATCCAGGCAGCTGTAGATCCCGAATATATAAATGGAGCATGTTATAATAGACAGTCACAACCAGGGTGGTATTATGCCGAATATATTTCGCCTAAATCTTGGCTTCCTCAGGGGCGAGGTTGGGATGGAAAGACTGAAAACAGCTCTATTAATAGAAAAATACATGCTACAAACAGAAAAAGCAAAATATAACATGCTCCATTTATATATTCTGGATCTACAGCTGCCTGGATAACTTGTTAGCCCGATCTATGTAACTTTATTAATGTTGTTATGTACTATACTATGTTTTTTGATAATCTTTTTTAATAAATTATTAAAAATTAATCAATACTGTATTTTGTGAATAAGCACCGTTACAGTCCCTCACTGTCCATACCATACATCCATTATTATTTGGGATGAGGTGCATATCTTCTTTCAACGATAATTAGACCAAGTGGATCCCACCCCTCCTCCTTTGCATAGAGATTCCCCTCTATGTCCTTGATGTAGGGGAGGTCCTGCAAATTTAATACACATGTTTTGGAGATTACCCTCAGAAAAGGCCCAGTGCAAGAGGAGCGCTAAAGAATTTATGAACCGGATTTAGTAACAGGATTAACAAGTCCATGGGGACTAAGAATCATACAGATTAAACAGCTAGAGATACAGCTATCTATTTGAGCAGGACAAATAACGGGTAACAGGCAATGTCATTTTGGGGAATTTGCTATTAAGTTGTGGGATGAATTAAGGTCAGGCACCAAAACTAGTAAATTCTAAAACCTACGAAAAATCTATAACAGATAAATGATAGTCAATTTGTAAAGAAATAACAGAATTGTTGTCCCTGCCCCAAATAAAAGATCATCAGAAAAGAAAGAAGAGTTAAGCACCTCTCTGATCACAGGAGCTAGAGTAAGTTGAGTACAGGATTATAGTACATGTGATGCAAAGGATCTTCGAGAGAGGAAAACAAGGAACACAGAGTATAAGGAGTTACAACTAACCCAAGAAGGAACATTTTTAAAACATTTGAAAGATATTAAGAGAAAGTTACGTATGTGCTGTGTAACATTATTTTCGAAGATAATCGTGTGTGTGGGTGAATGGGTATGCTGTGGGTTTTATTCCTACTTTTTTTGGATGTCTTGTAGCTCTGTGCATATGTGCCCTCTCCCTCTCTCTCTCTTTGCCAAGAAAGGAATGTGTGGGGTGAGAGAGAAAGAGATAGGGACTGATAAGAGAAGGGCTGATCTTAGGGTCAGAGGTGCTTGGGTGCAGAAATATTTCTGGCGCCCCCACATGGGCATGATTATTTTACTAACTCCTTCCCTTTTCTATGGCAACGACTCAACCACAGAAATGCTCCTCCACAAAGTCTTCATTACCCTGGGATCCTTAAATGATCTCTTAACAATAAACACAATACAGGAAGAAAAGCAAAGTACTATATTGGGACCTGGAGGGGGGCCTATCTGATGGACACAGAGAGGGCTTCTGTTAGAGAGTCTGTTAGAAGGACCCCCAGACATACTACAGACATGATACAGGAGATGGTCAGAGACTGCAGACATAATACAGGAAATGGTCAGAGACTGCAGACATGATACAGGAGACAGTCAGAAGCCAGATGTTTTAGGCCGCGTACACACAATCAAACATATCTGCTGAAATGTGGTATACACTCTATACAATCACTCAATTGTATATATGTATATATATATATATATATATATATATATATATATATATATATATATATATACACACACATACATACACATCTGCCCCATACTGCAATACACACATCTGCCCCCATACTGTAATATACACATCTGCCCCCCCCCATACTGTAATATACACATCTGCCCCCATACTGCAAGAATATACACATCTGCCCCCCCCCCCCATACTGTAATATACACATCTGCCCCCCCCCCATACTGTAATATACACATCTGCCCCCATACTGCAAGAATATACACATCTGTCTCCATACTGTAATATACACATCTGCCCCCATACTGCAAGAATATACACATCTGCCCCAATACTGTAATATACACTTCTGACGCCCCATACTGTAATATACACATCTGCCCCATACTGTAATATACACATCTGCCCCCTTACTGCAACAATATACACATCTGCCTCCATACTGTAATATACACATCTGCCCCCCATACTGTAATATACACATCTGCCTTCCATACTGTAATATACACATCTGCCCCCATACTGCAAGAATATACACATCTGCCCCATACTGCAATAAACACATCTGCCCCCATACTGTAATATACACATCTGCCCCCCCCCATACTGTAATATACACATCTGCCCCCATACTGCAAGAATATACACATCTGTCTCCATACTGTAATATACACATCTGCCCCCATACTGCAAGAATATACACATCTGCCCCAATACTGTAATATACACTTCTGACGCCCCATACTGTAATATACACATCTGCCCCATACTGTAATATACACATCTGCCCCCTTACTGCAACAATATACACATCTGGCTACATACTGTAATATACACATCTGCCCCCCATACTGTAATATACACATCTGCCTTCCATACTGTAATATACACATCTGCCCCCATACTGCAATAATATACACATCTGCCCCCATACTGTAATATACACATCTGCCCCCATATCACAAGAATATACACATCTGCCCCCATACTGTTACTGTAACCATACACAGGACGGTTGTCCTCTTTTACCGGAATATACATCAGGCAGGCAGACCCGTCTGCAGAGTACACAAGCAGGCGGGCTGGTGATGATGACGCAGTGCGCCGATACTCGGCTGCCGCCGGGTGGACCAAGATCGCTGCGGCTCCAGAGCTAGGCCGAAGCCACGGCCTTTCCTATGGGCGAGACCGCGGAGCTCACTCTGTGGATCGTACTTGATCAAAATGATTTTATTCGATCAAAGAAATTCACGACTAATCGAGCAATTAATCGTTAATTTCCGCAGCCCTAGTTTTTATGCCTGCGGTAGGTTCCCAGCCTGTAAACAATGCAAATATAACATCAAAAAACTTAAAGATTTTGTCCCTACCTCTACTGGTAAAAAAAAATTATGTTTAGTAACCCTTTAACTTTAATGGCCCCACATTTTGTGCAGGAATTATTGAAAACAGCCAAAGCAAAACTTTTGTCTAATGCAAGGTTTCCAAATATGAATTTTCATTGTTATCATCTAAAAACCTAACAAGGAACAGATATACAACTGATCCTAGTCACCCTATGCCCTGTATTAGAGGAGGCTGGAGACAATTAAAAGCCATATGTGTTGAACTGATGATGGAGGAAACAGCTCCTGTAAGCCCAGTGCAGGACACACTCATTATAATCCAGATTTTTTTTGTAGATGGATCCCTGTTTTATACTAAGAATGGTAGGACTCATATTGAATATGCAGTTGTCACTCAGTAGAATGTACTACATGTGCGATGTTCAGTGGCCATTTTCTTGTAGCCCTAGTGCAGTAATGCACAAGTACATGTGTCTGGCGGCCATTTTGTGAACGTTTTTCATGTACCTTGTCACAAACCTTGCGGCTCTGGTCCGAGCACCCTTGAATGTGGTGACAGAGGTATAAGGCTCAACGAAGCAGAGGTGTTGGTAGCTTGATAGCAGGCCACAGTCATAGTCAAGGTGAGCCAGGGTCATACACAGTGAGGGAGCTGCATAGTCAAAAAGCAGGCTGAGACTAGTACAAGGGAAACAGGCAGAGCAAGATCTAGTAGCAGGCTGAGGTCAGTAAAAGGCAAGCAGGCAGAGAATAGTCAGAGGCAAGCGGAGATCAGTATCCAGAATCCACATAGAAAGGTCAGAAAAAAGCCAAGTCAGCAACATAAGATCAGTCAGTAAAGCAGGAACAAAGGAACACAGATCACAGGGAAGCTGAACAACATTCAGCGATTAGCACACACCAGGATCTTCTTTAAATCAGCAGCTTGGCACCAATTCACCTGGACAGGCGCACACATATGTGTTTACGTTTCAGTGCAAGGTGGATCCTAGCCCGAGCTTGTCTATGTACTGGTATATGTGCACAAGCATGAGCTGCATCAGAAACAGCATCAGCTGTGCACAAATGAGCATTAACTGTATTTGTTTCCTGACATACTGCAGACAGATACTGTGAAAGTGTGGTACATCTAATGGCCACTTACCGTAGCCACAGGGCAGATCGATGACTTTGGTGGCTAATAGAGCTGGCTAGTGCCCTATTTAAAGAGATTGTCCAGGACCTTAGGTGGCCCATACTGAATGCGTTATCTGTCAGGTATAAGTTTCTCTGTCTTCAAGGTCTCTTTTGTAAACTGTCTTTTATCTATGTGACTATTCTAACCAATATGTCCATGTGGTTGCTTGCAGTGACTGAAAGAGTTCCAAGAATATATTTTCTTTACCATGGGAGATATTAATTACCAGCTTGTAGCCATACCCTTCCACCTGTCAATTCTTCCAAGACTTTTGCTCCCTTCCATAGTGTCTCTTATAATGCATCAGAAGTACAAGACTACATTGCTACTCTAATTACCTGTTAGGCCACGTACACACAACCGAGAAACTCGTCGGGCGAAACTCATCATTCCTCCTAGTCGAGTTCCTAGTTCGGCAGTCAAAAAGCTTGTCGAGCCAATTTTTCCCATTGAACAACGAGGAAATAGAGAACATGCTCTCTTTTTGGCTCGGCGAGCTTCCCGACGGGTTGCTCGGCGAAAAGTGTACACACGACCGGTTTTCTCGGCAGAATACGTCTCCCATCGAGGTTCTCGCTGGATTCTGCCGAGAAACTCGGTCGTGTGTACGCCGCCTTACTTATAGCCTGCTCCAAGGAAGATCTAACCGTATACCAAAGAAACGGTCATTTAGATAATGGTCAACTTGGGCTGAATTGCAAAAAGCCAGCTAGTGCTAGATTTTATCTATCTCATTGCCAAATTGAATACCAGATTGAACTTAATCCCTCTACCAGAGGAGGTTGCAGCCATCAGAAACAGGCCCGGAGGCTTTTTACCTAAATATTTTACAATATCACAGAATCATGGGTAAAATGGTTCCATCCATCCCCATGTTCAAATGGGCCCAATGCCAGCTATTGATTTCAGATGTGTTGTTTTTTTTTTTTTTGTTTGTTTTTTAGCACAATGGAACTAAGAGTAATTGTCTCAATCATTCCATATCACTCAATCCATGAACTCAAGCATATGGTGGTGGACCTCCTTTCCAATCTCATAACTCCATTGGTATCACTCATGATGGATGCCAGGCTAATATCAGAGAAGTCTGCTGAAGGGGGTTGGACATATACAGCCAAGGGTACTCTTTTAAATATTCACTAATTGAGGGGGGTATATTGTACCCTGGGAGTATTCACTCCATTAATCACCAGCAATGCATCACTGTTGAGAATGAACAGAACAACATCTATCTTCTATGTGAAGAGATAAGGGTGGCTAGTTCATTGCTCAGGGAGCTAGAGCCTATCATATTCCTGGCTCAGGCCTCTCACTTACCTAAAACAGCATTTCTAGTAGCAAACATGCCAGCTAAAATAATTAGGCATGTGCAAAAGTGAAAAATTCGTTTCGTTTCGTTTCGTTTCAATTCGTCATTTAATAAATTTCGTTAGGTTAGGTTCGTTACATGTGTTGAATTCGTTTTCGGAATTCGTTCGTTTTCGACCGAATTTCGAAAAATCCGGTCGAAATCGAAAATATTTCGACCGTTTTTCGAATTTGTTCGTTTTCGACCGAATTTCGAAAAAAAAACGGTCGAAATCGAAAATATTTCAACCAGATTAGAAAACAAATAGTCTCTTTTCAAATAGAATTTTTTTCGAATTAAATCCGAAAATATATATATTTTTTTTTTTTTTTCGAATTCCGGTCGAATTTAGTCCGCGGGTATTCGATTCGGAATTCTAAAAAAAATTTTTTCGATTTCGACCATTTTTTTTTTTCGAAATTCGGTCGAAAACGAACGAATTCCGAAAACGGTCGAAATTTTTCGCTAATATAGCAATTCGGGAATTCGTATGCATCCGAATGTCCGAATAATGGAAAATTTGTCCGAATTTCGATTCGGAACGAAACGAAATGCACATGCCTAAAACTAATCTATTTGAGGCCTGAGAACATTTCATCACCTCATATTCAGGTAGTTTTTAGAACTATCCTTTAGTTTGCGGCTACACATTTTGCACTCTCCAGTTTTTGTAAATCAACCCCATTAAGGACTACCTCATTCTTTGGACTTGGGCAACACTCTTCAATAATATATTCAAGCAAACAGTTCCATGAGAAAAATACAAAAGGCTTTTAATCATTCCCTCCACAAATAAAAAAGATAGAGAAGCATCTGCCTGTAAGGAAAACGGCTTTTTGGTATTAGGGGGAGTGACAGCATACTTGACCAGAATCTATATTATATATTATATTTATATTGCATTAATATCATGGGCTTCAGGTTCTCAGATGTACCTAGATACAATGTGCAGAGTGGCATCCTGGTCATCACTCCAAATGTTTCTCTCACATTATTGTGTAGAACCAACCATCTTAACAACAGAAGATTTTGGGTGTGCAGTTTTTTTTCATGCAATAAAGTTTACATTTTCAGTTAAACAAAGACAACAATGCAACACTTTTTTTAACTGGGAATTTATATCAACTTACTTCTTGCTAGCTGACTAGTTAGTCGTAATAGGAATAGGGGAAAAATCCTATCCAGTGCTTATCATAATTTTACTTACCTGAGCATGTAGCACTTATGGGTCAGATGTACACTAGCAACTTAACCACCTGCTCTTAAAGCTATAAGGCTTACCAGTCCTGGTTTCCTCAGGACTTAGTATGAAACTATATAATATGGATGTAGAATTGTGCTAGTACAAGGGAAACTAGCAGACCTAAAGCAGAAGATAGAAGGCATGCCATGCAGGGTTGTCTACTTTCCAAAAATATGGAAATCACTCTGGGAGAAGTCAAGACTGGCAGTTGCCAGTGAACATCATTTATGAACATGAGTCAGGACAGACAGTAGAGGTATTGTAGCAAAGACAGGATGGGCAAAAAACATGAGATTCATTAAATGTGGCAATGGTCAGGCTAGGCAGAACACAGTAGAAGTATCTGTTAAATGTAGTTAAGGTCTCGGCAGGCAGCAGACAGTAGAGGGATCCGATAATGTAGCAAATGCCAATAACAGGAACCAGAAAGCAAAGATACAGGCACACTTGGTCACCAGGAGAATGCACTTTAAAAAATACCACTCCAGTGACATGGACCAATCCTATAGCTAGGGGCATGTGGCCAGACTTGTTTCCCATGCAGCTGACAAGGAAGATAGGGGAGGTACAGGAGAGCAGCCAGTAAGTTCTGGAAGGAGCTGGAGGGCTGTTAAATAAAAACACTGTTGTAAGGTACTTTGTGGGATTTATTGGAAGCTTTATCATATGGATACTCATATGGATACTCTGATGGGTACCCTCTCATATGCTGCCCTGAAGTTGGTCAGGAAATACAAGGTGAAATAAGGTAATGCCTGCTTGATATACATGTTATGCTTTACATGATAAGGCAAAAAAGCTAATGCCCATACTAATTAACTTGTATGTGTTAATTTTAACTTGAGTTATTTAGTTTTGTAAAGAACAATCAAAATTGCCATGGGAAATCCTGGAAATGTGTAAAGATAACTAAATCTTAACCTTCTGAATACAACAATATAACATTTATGCTATATAATATATATATAAAATGTGTGGTGTCAATGACAAGGAAGTAGGAAAATTGCCTTTCCACTAAAGCATGACATAGCTCCAGGTCAATTCACCCCCAGTCAGGCGCTCTCACACAGCTCCTCACTGGAAATCACTTTTACAGCAAAAATGGACAGCAGCACGCATCTTCCGAAGAGGCTAATTTATTGATCCATAAAAAAAGTTGCACAGGGGATGAACAGAGATGTCTAACATGTTTAATGCATACATGCGCTTAGTCAAAGAAGTGATGGAAGTTTCTGATAATCTCCTGCGCAGTTTGTTTGGAATATGTCAGTGTAGCACCCTCCATTCTTCCTGTAATAGGGAATTTACTTTCCTGAACAAATAATACAACCTAAAAAATCGTATCATACATATTTGAGACTTCGTAAAAGTTTTGTCACAAAGTGCTCCCTGTTCAAGTGTGCTTCTGTTTTGCAATCCCCTGTGAATTCCCTCTGCCTTGCTAATCAGCTGGTTTCACTTCATCTCTTTGCTGACCCAGAAAACAAATTTTACGAAATGCATTTGTGTTTAACTCTAAAATATTTATTGAAAAATATTAACCAAGCTCTTCTTTGCATGGATACCTAAGCATGTTCATGCTTCTTGACCTGAAATAAAAAAAGAAACTCAAAAGTCAATTTTCATGACCTCAGCTAAAAAAGATAGTCTTGTGAGTGTTCTATTTTAAATCTTTTTCAGCTGCACACATAATTTGAAATTTTTATATTTTCTGTCAGATCTAAGTGGTTATCCATTGCTGAATTTATTTTCAATAGAACTCATGGCATCAAACAGCAAACAGGAGTTTTTCTTCTCCTCCGTTTCCCAGTTACTGCTATATTTAGCAGAGCTCGGATTTAGGTCATGCTGAATCCATATTTAATACTGACATATGGAGCAGGCACTACATTTAACAACAAATTTTATTACAGTGAATGTATATACATGCTCAAGGAAAATACTAATATTAAAACTGAATATATGGAATCTAAAGAATTATAAAAATCATTAAATCTATCTACAGAATGCAATTTATATGGTGTAAAATAATCACAATGTATTGGAAAAAGCTAAATTTTCCTGTGGTAAATCTAAACCTTCACATGTGTCTCAAGACTGATATGTAAAACAGAGTAATGATTCATGTATATTGAATTTTCCTTCTGCCAGTCATTAATCATTGGGAAGTACATGCTTTCCTTTTCCTTGCTAGCATTAAGGTAGAGTTCATTAAATATCTGAACCACATCAAACATGACATCAAAAATAAAACTGTTTGTATACTATCTACACATATAGTGTGGGTGATCTTACTTTGCCTCTATTGAAACAGATTACTTTTAAATACATGGTGGATCTACAACAACTTTCTCTGATTGACAACATAGCCTTGAGACAATGGAATACTGAATTAGTAATGGGGATTTTACTAAAAGAGCAAAAGAGGAGTATACATTTTTTTAAAGCATTATTGTAGTATGAGATGGATTAAGGCACAATGGAGCCCAAGACAAGGATGCAGCTCCACCCCCCCCCCCCAAATGTCCTTTTAAATACATTGAGAAGAATTGAAAAAAGCACAGAAAACCCACCCCTTTTTCATTCTCTGTACTGGCATAGCTCCATCAGACACTAACTGTATCTTTAACTGTATCTTTTCCTGTATGGTGAAGGATAGGTGCACAGTTTTGACCAATTACAGTACACTATACCCCAATTTACTGCAGGAGTATGAACAGTTTACCCGGGCTATTGATATTTTGTATTGTATTTTATCTGATAAAAAAATATAAATAATGGGCCAGATTCACAGAGCGATTACGCCGGCGTAACAGGAGATGCGCGGCGTAAGTCTAAATTTCCCCAAAACGAGATACGCAAGAAATCTACTTTTTTTTGTCCAGCGTAATTTCGATAGACAGGCGCATCCTAAACTGCGCTAGACACACCATTGATTTGCTATTCAAATATGCTAATGAGGGAGTTACGGGGATCCACAAAAGAACGTTGGTGCAGCGCAGGCTACGCGCTGTGCGCAACAGCTGCACGGCCTGTCTAAAATTAGACCATATAAAAGGTGGTCTAAAATTAGACAATTCGTCTACATGTCAGAGAAAGCAACACCGTTAGTGAGGAGCTGAGCAGTCACACGTTTTGCACAACAATCTGTATGCCAACATGCCAGGGACATCCTCGCTCATAGCTATACTACTGACTTTAGAGGAGCAAAGAAGGATGGGCACGGAGGAGGGCACGGGAGAGGATATACCGCACCCGCATAGACCTCTATGGCATGCGTGATTCTGAGGTGTATCGCATCTTCAGATTCACCCCTCATGCCATCCTGGAATTAACCATAACCCTGCAGGAGGACATCACCAGCCCAACACACCGCTCACATGCAGTGCAGCCACTGGTCAAGGTCATGGCAACACTCCATTTCCTTGCCAGTGGCTCTTTTCAAAGAACAAGTGGAGTGGTGGCTGGGATGTCACAATCCTCCATGAGCAGATGTGTGCACCAGGTTATCCCTGCAATCCAACCAAATCATCAAACCCACCACTGAGGACCTGCAGCTGAAGGCAATGACAGATTTCTACAGAATTGCCAGATTCTCACACACCGTGGGGGCCATTGATTGCACACATGTGGCACTCCAGCCCCCCCATGAGACAGAGCACATATGCCGCAATCGGAAGCATTGGCATTCCATCAACGTACAGGTGATAGTCGATGCCCAAGGCCTCATATGGCACGTCCGTGCCAAACACCCCGGATCCAGCCATGACAGCTACATATACAATCAGAGCCCCATCCGAATGGAATTCGAACAGAACGTGTATGGGGACACCTGGCTGGTTGGTGAGTGACATGGGTGGCAGGCATGACTGTCCCCCCCCCCCATGATGCACATCACAAGGGGCACATGCATGACTAACATCCTCCTGTCTTTTCCCTTACAGGTGACTCTGCATATGCACTGGGACCCCATCTCATGACTCCTATCCGGAACCCCCAAACCCCAGGAGAGGAAAGATACAATGAAGCCCACGCCCAAACACGTGCGGTGTTGGAGCGCACCTTTGGCCTCCTGAAGTCACGTTTCCGATGCCTGGATAAGTCTGGGGGGACCCTGTTGTATTCCCCCAACTTTGTGTGCCAGATCATCGGTGCATGTTGCATTCTGCACAACTTCCCAGTGAGAAAGGGCCTGCAGATTGACCTACGTGATGACCTGACCCCTGAACCAGACAATCCCCCCCTAACCGAGGCTACCCCGTCTTCTGAGGGCAGAGCAGCCAGGTGACAGCTCACATTAGGCATCTTTGCACGTTAAACACACACATTAATCATGGCACAATGAGAATGCATGTATGCACACCACTGTGGTCCCTAGCACAGACACATCACATCCTCATCTAATTGGATTAGCACAAGCCCACCATGCTGGACTTGTGAGCAGCAACGCCACGCCACGGCTCCAATTATGTCACTGTACATTCATACACCATTCACACGGACCTGGGGATCACTTCTCCCTGGTCCTGGGGAACCCTTCTCCACCAAAACTGAGGGTGACACCCCTTTCCCGGCAGGAATATCACCCCCACATTCCAAAAACATTCACATCACAAAAAAAAAATGTCCAGCAAAAAAAAAAAAATTCCAGCAAAAAAAAAAAAAGGGGGAAAACAAATTAATGCCGTTGGCGTTAGCCACGCCTGGGGCGCCCACGGCCACGGCCCCGGCTCCTCAGGGGAGACTCATGGGGAGGGGGGGTAATCCGGGGAAGGAGGAGCAGCCCCTGGTCTCTGCCCACCTGGCGGCCTGCCCTCCAAGGCCCCGGCAAATCTGTTCAGGCCAGCACCTAGTGTTGCCGTGTTGGCCTGGATAGCCTGGGTGAGGGCCCTCACATCCTGCCCAACGTCTGCTGTTGTAGTCTGCAGTACGTTTAGGCAGTTTGTAAGAGCCCGGGAGTGGCAGTCCAGGTCCCCAAGCGTATCCTTTATGGAGGACAGGCTCTCCTCCATCCGCCCCAAAGTCTGGCTGACCTGTCCCAGATGGCGGGTCTGAAGGGCCTGGTCCCTTCTCAGATTGGCGGGTAGAAGCTCGGCCACCCCCCTGGTCTTCTGGGATGACTTCCTGCCTCCAGCTGAGGCTTGTGGCCGGGGAGAAGGGGAGGCCCTTGGGAGAGGAGCCCTGTTGGGGGAGGAGTGGGAGGGGCCTCCAAAAACAACAATCCACTGGCTGACATGACATCCTCCTCCTCCTCAAACTCCTCCTCCTCAACCTCCTCCTCTTCAACCTCCTCCGAGGACTCCGGCCTTGTCGGGGGGTCCTCATCAGGCTGTTGTCCCTGGGATGGTGCGGTCAGCCCAGATGGCCCAGCACCCTCCTGCTCATCTGTGGATGACACAAAACATTCACAGGTTGGAGGATCCACACACTTGCCACATATTCCCTTTCACCCCCTCCCCCACACATGCTACACACCTGATAGGGCAAAAAAACCTTACCTGGCATCACGCCTTCATGACTTGAGTCATAGCCGGGCAGGCCCGCCACCTGTTGTCTATGAAAGGTCTGGGCCACCGCATGCTCCTCCGCTGTCAGCCTAACAGGGCATGGTGGGCCCCCTCCTGTGGCCCTGGCATGGGCTACCATTTTGGCCAGCTTCTTTCTGACCAGACGCCAGAGGTCATTGATCTTCTTTTCAATCCCCGACCGTGTCCGGGTCTCCACCCGATGCATTCACCTCGTCAGTAATGTTCTGCAAGATATCACGCCTCCTGGCCGGGGTGGTGTTGGCACTCTCCGGGCCGTGGAGGAAACGCCCATATTGGGAAAGAATTTGTTTCTCCCCCAAAGTAAAATTTAACTTCCTCTTCCTCTCAGTCATACTCATACAAAAACTCTTTCCCAAACAATCAGCAAAAATCACTCACAAAAACAAGCAGGAAAAATCAAGCAAGAAAACAAACAAACCAAAATCTATCAACCAAAAAGTCTCACAAGCAGTCACCAAAAAACACTTTCAAATATCTTCTACAAAACACTAGATCACACAGTCCACAAATATAACAAAGACAAATCACAACACAACTAACAACAGAACAAAATCACCTTGCTGTATAGGGAGGGATACAAAGGGATGTACTTTTGCAAAGGAAGTGCGTTTGTGTCTGTCTATTTATGCTGTCTGCGTAGTTCACTAATTTGCCCTAGTCCACTTCCAATTTCACTGATTGCGCCGTTCCCGAGTTGTGAGCATGCGCACAGAGGTGCTGACCATGGTCTGCTTCAGCACGCATGCGCGAGCCGGCCGGCCCTTCATTTGCATGGGGTCACGGCTCATTTCAATGTAACACGCCCACGTCCTGCCCAATTTGAATTACTCTGCCTTGCGCCTCTGAAATAACGTTGCGCAGGCGCAAATTTCTGCGCAAAACCGGCGAGAATAGGGTTATTGCGCCGCTACATTGCGCCAGTCTAACGTAAAGGCGGTGCGCTACGCCGGTCCAATAATGCGCAGATGTACGTGAATCTGGCCCAATGTGTTTAGTATGGCTGTATTATGTAATTAGACCTAAGTATCTACCATAAGGCTAAAGTGTTGCCACTTACTATGAAGACATTCCAATCCTCAGTGTCATAGAGGGATCGGACTGCCTGAAAAAGCGCAGAATGACTGGCAATGAATACCAACGTAACTCTTTGTTATTAAAGCGGAGCTCCACCCAGATTTGTTATATTTTTTGCTATCTGTTCTGCTAAACTGCATTAAATACTTTGTGAAAAAGTATGTCTCTGTGAGGCATTAACAGATCTATATGATATTATATCAATTGAACTCAAAAGTTCAAACTCTGCTTGTATGAGGTGCAAACATCAACCAGGACATCAAATCCTTAAAATGATAACTATCCTCAAATAATAAAAACAATATTAAAAACTGCTATTACACATAAAATAAAATGACATAATATTCCACTGGTAATAACACGTGGGTATTTGAACAAAACACAGTCTATAACATTCCTTAGGGTGAACAGGTCTTGAAGTTGATTGTGCAAAAAAAACAAAACCAGGATTTCCTTCACTTGTAGTCCCCCTCAAGGTTTTGTACTCACCAGATTGACATGGTGTTAAATGCCTTCAGGTGTTTTAGATCTCCCTTCCATGATATTCAGATCAGCTCAGCAGCAATGTTTTTCCTCCCAATGGATGTAGATGGGATTAGGTGCGTGTGTGCAGCATGAGCGGTCATATGAAAATAAACGTAGAGGGAGAGGACATAGTGTAATTCTGTCTTTATTGTATAAAAATACCCCCGCTTAAAAGATATGCTTACAAGAATAAAACAGTAGTGTGCTCAACGGTTTACAAAGTTACTGCTCACTCAGGTAGCCTAGCGTCTCCGCTCCGTCTCTAGCTGATGTGTCCCGGGTGTAACTTGCTCCGTCTGTACGATACGTCGTGTAGCCACGCCCTGACGCGTTTCGTGATTGGTTTCACGTCTTCAGAGGGCGTGGCTACACGTCACGACTGATCGTATTTATAGGTGGATGCTGATCACTCAGCTCCTCCCTTCTCCCATTGTCAGCCGCTTGCAGGGGACGGTAATACACTCCCTCCTGCCTGGAGTCCCGCCCTGCTGCCAATAGGATACAGAGTGTGCAATTCGCCCCTCCTCCGTAGTCCAGATCTGCTGCTGAATATAGCTCGAGTCGTCCTCCATTTTGTCGTAGAGCAAGACACTGTGTATGCCCAGTGCGTTACTCTGCTTTCTGAAACTGTTTGATATTATGTCAATATGTTTGTTATTGTCAGCGCGCGAGGCTCATCACACGCACAGCTCAGATAACCTCACTGCTGACATATATGGAGGACTTAGTTTCAGACTAACAACAGCAGTATCTTAATATGTTGGAATAATACTAACAATGCTCGTACTCAGCTATAAATTATTGGGGGTAGTAACGCTTAAGCTACTTATCCCTAACTATGGATTACATTCTAAAAAATTCCATCAACAATGTGTGATTATTACCACATCCCAAGGTAATTGTAACATAGTCACTATACCATGATTCTAACTGTTAAAACATATGTATATCCTTAAATTTAACTAAAAATTCAGCCACAACAATATACAATATGGTTTTTCTTATAGTGTCCATGTTATACTGATAAAATGGCCAAAAAAGACCAATACTCTGATTGGACCTCAATCTACTATATATATGACTTTTGTTCTGCCTTCATCCTTTGTATTCAATAGGTATAGGTAGATAGCCAATAGTGTACTGATGAATAAAAAAATTAAATACATTAAATATTACGTACAAAACAGTAATAAAACTAAAAATAAGATAGGATAAAAGGTGTCCTTAACTGATCTGGACTACGGAGGAGGGGCGAATCGCACACTCTGTATCCTATTGGCAGCAGGGCGGGACTCCAGGCAGGAGGGAGTGTATTACCGTCCCCTGCAAGCGGCTGACAATGGGAGAAGGGAGGAGCTGAGTGATCAGCATCCACCTATAAATACGATCAGTCGTGACGTGTAGCCACGCCCTCTGAAGACGTGAAACCAATCACGAAACGCGTCAGGGCGTGGCTACACAACGTATCGTACAGACGGAGCAAGTTACACCCGGGACACATCAGCTAGAGACGGAGCGGAGACGCTAGGCTATCTGAGTGAGCAGTAACTTTGTAAACCGTTGAGCACACTACTGTTTTATTCTTGTAAGCATATCTTTTAAGCGGGGGTATTTTTATACAATAAAGACAGAATTACACTATGTCCTCTCCCTCTACGTTTATTTTCATATGACCGCTCATGCTGCACACACGCACCTAATCCCATCTACATCCATTGGGAGGAGAAAAACATTGCTGCTGAGCTGATCTGAATATCATGGAAGGGAGATCTAAAACACCTGAAGGCATTTAACACCATGTCAATCTGGTGAGTACAAAACCTTGAGGGGGACTACAAGTGAAGGAAATCCTGGTTTTGGTTTTTTTGCACAATCAACTTCAAGACCTGTTCACCCTAAGGAATGTTATAGACTGTGTTTTGTTCAAACACCCACGTGTTATCACCAGTGGAATATTATGTCATTTTATTTTATGTGTAATAGCAGTTTTTAATATTGTTTTTATTATTTGAGGGTAGTTATCATTTTAAGGATTTGATGTCCTGGTTGATGTTTGCACCTCATACAAGCAGAGTTTGAACTTTTGAGTTCAATTGATATAATATCATATAGCGCTGTTAATGCCTCACAGAGACATACTTTTTCACATATTCTTTTCTTTTATAATAGCTGCTTTTTCTGCATATATTTTTTTTTAACCTATTAAAATAGAGCGCTAGGATCAGTTTCTATCTCAGGATATATTCTGGTATTTTTCTTAGCATTAAATACTTTAATGCATGTGGTTAATACATTTGCTGTTCAACTTCCACATTTTTTTATGTACTCATGTTTGTTTAATTCTTTGCAGAGAGCTTCACTCCTCACTGTGGGCATGTGCAGCCCACTAGGAGTCTGTTCTGGGATATAATGCTGCTGGCTACCCAGCATGCACCTCCTGATCTCGCGCACGTGCAGTATGCGCAGGAATATTATTTTGTTGCAATGACAAAGGGTGGCGAAGGAGGAAGTGCCCACCCCTTTGTTATGGCTACGAAGATAATCTATGTTGTCTCTTGGAATTCATGACACACATCTCCCAGGAGACATTACAAAGATGTAAATGATGCATGCGTCCATGGCCATGAAGGAGGAAGTGAGAATTGATTAAAGAAAAGTAAGTGATGCAGAAAAAAAAGTATGCCAATTTACAATTACTGAACGCATTACTGCTGGATGGCGAGGACTTCAAAATGTGGGTGGAATTGTGCTTTAATCAGTCTATTCTGAATGTCATCCTTTAATCAGATTGCTATCAGAATCTGCAGTTTGAAAGTTTACAGCTGTGATTGTAAGTGACAGATTTACAATATAGTTTATAGTTAGACTCTGGTATTACACATCGGGTGCACGTTAAGTTATGCCTAAATCACCATCAAGTTATAGTCAAATGAGTAAGATTATAGGCAATGAAAATCCCAGGAGCTAAGCAGTCAATGCACACAAAAGAATTATAATTGACAACTAATGGAAATAATTTCCAACTTTTTCAATGGCTGTACCTTTTTTTACCCCTGTCTTACCACATGCATGCACATGCTTTCCACTCTTTTTTAAGCTAATGGTGGGTAAATTCTTAATGTGTTTATGCTCTTATGTATATTAATTCTTCCTTTATGGTGTTGCAAAAAACAGTGCACTTACCGAAGGCTATATTGTAGTTCAAAGCAATGCATTATTTGTTCCGAACCTGTGGTATTATTTCATATATTGCAAATATTCTAGCAAACTATTGTAGTGCCTTTTTTTCTGTATGTGATATTTTTAGATCAGCTTTGAGTGCGCATGTTGCAATGCTTCAAAAGGAGTGCTTACTGGATCAGCTCCAATACTAAGGAGTCTTTAAAAAAAATTGCATAGCCATTTAATAAGCAAATCTGTATGTTAAATTAATTTTGTGCAAATTGGGCCAAAGCAATTGTTCTTTAGGCTATTTTATTCTTGTGTGCTAATGTTTTGTTGTTTTGGACAGTAGGGAAATACTGCATTATGGCAACTAGACAGAGCTAAGGAGCGAGGGAGATACATAACAAGAGGTGCAATGTAACAACTCTAGAGAATGCTAGCAGGGATTAGCAAAAACATGTAAACAATGGTGAGAAAAATAATTATATATTTCAGTAGTCATTTTAGGTATACCTTTACTAACAGAAAACATAATTTTTCTTTTTTTTAATACCTACTAGGTATAAACCACAGGTTCAGCAAACATGACCAAAATTCAGATCCCGAATCTCAACCTCCATTGAAGTCAATGGGAGCCTAATCATAGAAATCAATAAATACTAGGTGGTGTCTTAAATCTGTATGCAGTTTCATATTAAGAGTCTCAGGAAGAGAACCAGAACCATCTTGTGACATCACATAAATTGCATGTGTGAAAATGTATTTTACATTATTTATTGGCTTACAAACAGCAGCCACAATTGTTTGGTGGAGGAGTGATAGACTGTAACTTAATCCTGGATGCAGCAGGGATAATATAGCTTAAATTATTTGCAAAGTATTTATAGTACATACAAAAAAGAAAAGAAACCTAACTTCATACAAATCACCAAACAGCTTCAAAACAAGTCACATAGCATACTTTATCATAATGTTTGTAGTACTACACTGTATTGTGTGCAAATTTTAACAAATTGTCTGCCCAGAGTGCATCAAAACACCTTAAAACCAGAAACCCATACTCCAGAGATGAAGCTGATGTTAAGGTGCACTAAACAACAACAAAAAAAAAAAAAAACAGTGCAATGTCTCAAAGCCAGACATATGGTCAATGACTTAAGAATATGCAAACAGTTTAATTGGGGCAGCAATGTCAGAGGAAGAGATAAGTACAAGATTCAAGAAACAACAGTCAGATATTGTGACAACAGGAGTGATTAACTATTGTATAGACTCGCTTTACAATGTGCATTTGTACTTGATCACTATGTTAGAGGAAGAAATGAGGCATATCTAATTCCTAAAAACGAAATGTAACAAAGTTTATATGTCACAGTCAAAAGACAGAAAACTTTCACAGACACAGTGTACACCATATAAGTGTTTTTACTAGGTCAAAATAGAATATAGGTAGACTTGTCAGTTGTTATAGTTATCTAAATTAAACATTTTCTAGAGCCACAAGACGATAAAGAGGGAATACACAGATTTAATCTTAAAACAAAAGTTAACAGCATTGCCTATATGTCCCATATAATATGCACACAAAACTACCAAATATAAAAGTCCACAAAACATGTGTCCATGTGGTTGTGATCACTCAATGACAAACATAGCAAACTATAGTTCTTCAAAGAATAGCATGCTTTCACAAATAAATGTTCCTCCAAAGAAAGACTGCTCACATAGATTCAAACTTTACTTACCGGATGGAGTCGACTCATTGGGCCAGATTCAGATACAATTACATTGGCGCAGAGTATCAGAGATACACTACGCCGCCGTATTTTACCAGGCTCTACGCCGAATTCTGGTAGATTTTGTCCCTTACGGTACGGGGGCGTAGTGTATTTCTCGCCGCGTAATCGAAATACGCGATTAGGGGGCGTGAATCATTTAAATTAGGCACGTCCCCGCGGCAATCGAACTGCGCATGCTCCGTTCAGAAATTTCCCGCCGTGCATTGCGCGAAATTACGTCGTTACGTCATTCGTTGTTTGAGTAGCGTCGTTTACGGACATTCCTATTCCCGGACGAGTTACGTAAAAAATAAAAAAAGACGTTGACATTCGACGCGGGAACGACGGCCATACTTAACATGGGCTGTCTAATATTAGACCAGCAAAAAGCTGGTATAGTTTTAAGCAGCAAAAAGATGACTAAAGATGCCGTAAGAGATTGCGATTGACGTTCGTATTTTCGTGGATCGTTGGCAAAAACTTATTTGCATACCCCGACGCGGAAAACGACGGGAACTCCACCCAGCGGCTGCAAATTTATTGCAGCGTAGATCCGAAGGCGTACAAACACGTAAGCCAGTCGGATTGAAGCCCGCAGCCGTATTTTCATGGTTTGAGGTTTCAGAGTAGTGAAAAAACGTGCGTAATTTGAAAGTACTCCACTCTAACGCGAGTTAGACAGGAGTAAGGGCTCTGTGAATCTGGCCCATTGTTTTTAGCAAATTAATCAAAAAGGCTTGTGTGTATAAGACCAAGAATAAATGGCTGTCAGTAACTCCAAGAATCTTCCTTCAGCTCTATGGTAAGTATACAGTTATGCCCCATAAATTGTGTCTCAAAACAGTTGTTCTCCACATAGATAATACAAAGGAAAGGCGCCCTGCATAGTAAAAGCATGTTTATTAAAAAACAAACAATGGGTACTACTCTTAAATACAAAGAAACTATCACCAGCCTGTAACAAACTTGGAAGTTGCCCTCATCGAAGACGGTCACCATGCACTTTCTGTTCCAGGATGTGACATCAGCCGGAAGTACTGCCCAAGATGTTTCATCATCAAAAATGTATGTCCTTAGGAGCTAAGGGACAACAAAACAAGGGGTCAACTCCATCAGGTGAGTGAGGTTTGCATCCATGTTTGCATCCAAGAAGGAACATTCTTTGGTAGAAACACTTTATTCTTTGAAGCACTATAGTGTGTCCCCTTTGTCATTGATGACATTGGGCACTATTTTGTGGACTTTTCTGCACTTATATTTTATGTGATATATAGATAACACTGATAGTTTTTGTTTTATTTTCACTATCTGATGTTCAATATAACACAGCATAACAGCAGCTACTGTACCTAAAAGTACAAAGGTGTATTTTAGCTTCACCATAGAGCACAGGTATTAATAGTTAACAGATTGATTCTTTTTTTTTATATATTTTATTGGGTTTTATATAGTAGAAAAAGACAAAGATCACAATTATATATATCCCAGGTAATAAAGGAGGAGGCAAAGATGGATCACCGGGACTGTCGCCTTCCCAGCCACGAAGGGGAGTGTCCTCAGGATAATGCTAACAGATGCTAAGATTAACATTCATATAGTGAATGTAGTAAAAAAAAAAAAAAAAGGGGAGAAACTTGGTCGGGAGGAGAGGGGGAAAGTTGACAACAATAACCAACACATTAACCCTGCAAGGCTATTGACATAGTACTACCCACGCAATAGTATAGAAGGATAATCGTGACCAGTCCAGAAGTAAAATTACTGCTTCAGACTTATGAGTTAGCTAGATAGCAGAAGTTGTAGTAGGCCCAGTGGTATGATAGTGCCATCATTTAAGTGTAGAGTTGATGGTGAATTTTGATATAAACCTGCCACTTGGCTTGAAAACCTTTTGAAGAGGAGTTGGGAGACAATCTAGGTCCAGGCTTTCTGTATACCAGGGGTAGGCAACCCCAACCACTGGTGCCACAAGCCTCACTCAAAGCCTCTTTTGCCAGCACTCGACTGCCTCCCCATCAGTAGAGCAGCACAGGGAAGTGTCAGTGAGACACTAATGCCGCGTACATACGATCATTTTTCGGCTTGTAAAAAACAACGTTTTTTTTTTTAATTGTCATTTAAAATGATCGTTTGTGGGCTTCACATAATTTTTCGGCTTCTGAAAAACATCAATTTTTTTTTCCAACATGCTGCATTTTTTAACGACATTTTAACCGATGTCGTTTTTTTGGGGTTGTAAAAAATGATCGTGTGTGGGCTAAAACAATGTGAAAAACCCACGGATGTTCAGAAGCAAGTTATGAGACGAGATCGCTTTACATGGTGCTAAATCAGAATGGACAGACAGTGCTGTGACCCCATGCCATGCCATGTGTAAAATACAGGAACTTTTTAAAACACTGACCAGGCCTGTGAATCATCAAATATTATAAAGACTTTGGGCACACCCTACAGAAAACTTCTATTTACAATATAGTTTAGCAAACAGTGACATACCTTGAGGAGCAGGAATAAGTCAGCCTCGGGAAGAGCAAACTGGGGATGCTAATAAAAAACACATTCTAATCTACTTTTATATACAAGCAGCACCCAGTGGCAGGAAGGGAGAAGTGCACGTCTAAAGGGAAGCCAGGGGTGCTGTACATTTTAAAACACTGAGAAGGTGTAATATCACACCGAGCTACTCTAGCACTTAATAAGATCCCCCGTATCGCTGCAGCGGTAACTCAGATATGACCACTAGTTCACTCTCAGATTCACAGAAAGTTTAGGGTTAAATCATCATGCCCACTGAGTACAGGATCTGCGGTCTGCCAAAACCCTAGGCTATTAAGTCATATGCCGGGGTTTAAAGAAATAAATTCAGACACGTAAAAAACAAGGAAGTCTCTGCCATGCACAGATCAAGATAATGCAGGGTTAGACAGAGTTAATAAACAAAATTACTATGGTGTAATGTTGCTGCACATTAACCTAGAACAGCTTAAGAGATACTAGAATGGCACAGGATAGTAAACTGAGGAGATATGGGCTGGAAATCATAAGGCTATACTTATGAATGGAAAGTCCATCAGAAGAGAAATACTTGCGGTTAAGCAGTCATCTGTGGAAGTTTCAGGGGGAAGAGGAGGAAGCAGTCTTCATCCAGGGGAGGTGCTTGAGGACTTTGCAGGGTTGGTGTAGGGAGAGCTGGAAACCTGGGCTATGCAGCATGTGTTGATCCAGCCTTGGCTTGGTTGTAGGTACTCAGGGGGTGACGTCCGTCTGAGGACTCCTCTTGGGTGTTTGCTGGGGTGCAGCAGGACGCTGGGTGTCTGTGCACAATAACAGAACACCCAGCCGTCATCTCCGGAGGTTTAAATACCCGGAACTCGCGGGCAAAAGGAAAGTGTGCTCGGCGCACTTCCGCGTTCCAAGCTGGAACGCAAACTCCGCGCACCGGAAGTGACGCGGAGGTATGTGAGGACGGAGCGCAGCCGTTTGTTATGGAAACGGCTGCGCTAAAGGGGTGAAAATAGGGAATCTTATTACATACTCCCCTCCTCAGGGGAGCTCCTACAGAGCAGCCAACAGGACCGGGTCTGTTAGGATATCTAAGATGAAATTGTCTGATTAAACGTGGAGCATGTATATTGGAAGAGTTTTCCCAGGAGTCATCAGATTGATCATAGCCTTTCCAACGTATGAGGTATTGAAGGTTAGAAGCTCTTTTCCTAGAATCTAAAATTTTTTCAATCACGTATTCGGTCTCCCCGAGAACCTGTACAGGAGGTGGAGGAAGTGTCTTCCGGTTAGGAAAAGGGTTAGGAATGTAGGGTTTGATAAGTGACACATGGAAGGAAGGATGTATTTTCCAGTCTGGTGGTAATGTAAGTTTGACAGCATTAGGATTAATGATGTGAGATATTGGGAATGGTCCCGTGAATTGCGTTCCAAGTTTCCTGGAAGGAATTTTGAGATGGAGATTACGGGTAGAGAGCCAAACTAGATCCCCCACCTTGTATACTGGTGGTGTAGATCGGTGAGAGTCAAAATATTTCTTTTGTCTTGATTTCGCAAGCTTTAGGTTGGTGTGGAGGAGATCGAGTGTCTCTTTTATGGTAGAGAGATAGTCTGTAACTGCGGGTACACTATTTGGAAGGAATGTGGAAGGTAGGCTGTTGGGGTGAAACCCATAGTTGGCAAAAAATGGGGAAAAGCCGGAAGAAGCACTAGTGGAGTTATTGTAGGCATATTCAGCTAAAGAGAGTAATGGATTCCAGTCGTCTTGAAGATACGTACAATAACAGCGGAGGTATTGCTCCAGAATTTGGTTAACACGTTCTGTTTGCCCATTTGTCTGGGGATGGTAAGCAGTTGATAATCGATGGTCTATCTGTAGCGAGGCAATGAGGGCTCTCCAGAATTTGGAGATAAATTGAGATCCACGATCCGAGATGACATGGGAAGGTAAGCCATGTAGTTTAAGGACAGTATCAATAAATGCCTTTGCTGTCTCTGAAGAGGTTGGTAATTTTTTTAATGGAGTAAAGTGGGCCATTTTTGTTAAGAGGTCTACCGTGACCATGATGGTATTAGTACCGTTTGACCTAGGGAGATCTACAATGAAGTCAATGGAGACTACTTCCCAGGGTCTATTAGGAACTGGAAGAGGAATCAATAAGCCGGATGGTGGTCTCCTAGATAATTTGTTTCGAGCACAAGTGTCACATGAATTTACATACTGATGTACAAACTTTGAGAGAGAAGGCCACCAGTAATGTCTCTTGACAATATGAATAGTATTAGTAATTCCAGGATGGCCTACCAAAGGGGAGTCATGAAGGAGTCTGAGCAAAGAAATCTGTAGATTGGGAGGTACATAGATCTTATTTTGATAGGTATAAATTCCATCTGGTTGTTTGATAAGTCCTGGTGGAAGGTTAGGAGTCTCTGAGGAAAGAGCCTGGGAAAGTAACTGCCTGAATGAAGTGGTATTGCCAATGAAGCGATGAGGAGGAATGATAGAAACGGGTGGGCTCTCGGTGGAAAGATCTTCATGCATTCGTGAAAGAGAGTCGGCTTTAATGTTTTGTGAGGCAGGTCGATAGGTGATAGAAAAGTCAAATCTGTCGAAGAAGAGAGACCATCTAACCTGACGAGCAGATAGAGTCTTACAGGATTTGAGATGCTGTAAGTTACGGTGGTCAGTAAGTATAATTATTGGATGGGTTGAGCCTTCAAGTAGATGTCTCCAGTTTTCTAAAGCATCCTTAATAGCTAAGAGTTCCTTTTCCCCAATGGGGTAATTCCTTTCAGCTTGAGATAATGTTCGGGAATAGAAAGCCACAGGATGCAAGGGCTCAGAGAGAGTTGGCTGTTGGGAAAGTACTGCTCCTAAGGCGTAATGGGAAGCATCGACTTCTAAAGTGTAATGGTACAAGGGATTAGGAAGTTGAAGTACAGGAGCTGAGGAGAAACAATGCTTCAAGGTGGAGAAAGAAGTTTGTGCTTCGGGAGTCCAAGTGAAAGATGTTTTTGAACTAGTAAGGGCATTCAATGGTTTAACTATCGCAGAGAAATCTTTAATAAACTTGCGATAGTAATTAGAGAAACCTAGGAAACGTTGAAGAGCTTTTCTTGAATTTGGAATTGGCCAAGAGATAATAGTGTCCACCTTGGAATGGTCCATCTGTATACCCTGAGGGGTGATCTGATAGCCCAAGAAGGTGATAGTGGTTTGACTGAAAAGGCATTTCTCCAACTTTGCGTATAAAGAATGAGTTCTGAGTCTGGCTAAAACCCAGCGGACATGTTTAATATGAAGCTCAAGGGAGTCTGAGTAAATTAGTATATCGTCCAGGTAAATTACCACGCAGATGTCGAGCAAATCTCTAAATATATCATTTATGAACCACTGGAAGGTGGCCGGTGCATTGCACAGGCCAAAAGGCATTACAGTGTATTCATATAAGCCGTACCTGGTCTTAAAGGCAGTTTTCCATTCATCACCAGGTCGAATCCTGATTAAATTGTACGCACCCCGGAGGTCCAATTTTGTAAAGATTGTTGAAGATTGGAGGCGCTCTAAAAGTTCTGGGATGAGTGGTAAAGGATAGCGATTTTTAACAGTAATATTGTTTAAGCTTCGATAATCGATGATGGGACGGAGAGAACCATCCTTGTTTTTGACAAAAAACATAGCGGAAGAGGCAGGTGAGGTGGAATGCCTAATGAAACCTCTTTTTAGATTCTCGTCTATGTACTCCTTTAGGTGAGAGAGTTCGGGTTGTGATAGTGGATAAATGTGAGCAGTTGGAATAGTACTATCCGGTATCAGATCAATTGGGCAGTCATAAATTCTGTGAGGGGGAAGTCTCTCTGAGTTACTCTTACTGAATACATCACTGAAGTCAAGGAGGTAATCCGGGAGGACTTTGTTTTGTTGCTGGAGACACATCAATGGGTAGGTGGGATAGCAATTGTGTTTACAATGTAAGGAATCCAAACTAAGAGACAAGTTGGCCCATATGAAAGTTGGTTGATGCAATAACAACCATGGGAGACCAAGAACAACAGGGAACAGAGGGGAAGGAATGATATCAAAAACTAGGGTCTCTACATGGTTGTTGCCACAGGTAACCAGAATAGGGGTAGTTTGGGACAAGATGGGACCTGAAGTGGAGGTAGATCCATCTATGAAGGTGACAGAGAGGGGAAATTGCTTTGGCTCAGAGGGAATCTTGTTAGACTTTACAATCTCCAAATCAATAAAATTTCCACAGGCTCCTGTATCAACCATGGCATCAATGGTCGTTTTACTGTGTTCCCACTGTAAGACAAGAGTAATAAAAGTGAATTGGTTAGAAGGAGAATGAGGGTGTTTGTTATAGTAGATGTTGGAGATAGTACCTTCATTATTCCTCTTAAGAACGGGACAAGTGGATACTATATGATCTGGAGATGAGCAATAGAGACAGAGGTTCTGAGCTCTGCGACGTTGTTTTTCTGTGGGAGAAAGAGGCCCTTTAATAGTTCCGAGTTCCATAGGAACCGCTTTAAGTGAGGTATTAAATCTCTTGGGAGGTGAAACGGGAAAGGAGCTAGCACGTTCAGCCTTTCTTTCTCTTAGTCGACGATCAATGGTGAGCGATAATTGCATTAAATCTTCCAGAGAAGAAGGGAGCTCTATGCGAGCAATCTCATCCTTCATGCCCTCAGAAAGGCCAATGCGGAATTGGTTACGTAAAGCAATATCAGTCCATTGAGTATCCCTGCACCAACACTTGAATTCTGATATGTATTCCTCTACAGGTCTCTTCCCTTGCTTGAGGTTTCTAATAGTATTTTCTGCAGTGAGTTGTTTATTTGGGTCCTCGTATAAGAGGGACATTTCATCTAAGAAACTATTAAATGATCCTAGAAGGTCTCCATGCTCTTCAACATATGCGTCAGCCCAGACCCTGGGTTCTCCTTTGAGATAAGAAACCATAGTAAGAATCTTAACCCTATCTGAAAAATAGGTACGCGGGCGTAGTTCATACATAAGCCGAGAGGAGCTGACGAACTGGCGAAAAAGTTTTCTGTTCCCAGTGAAGGGTTCCGGGGGACAAACCTTGGGTTCAGGCCTATCACGGTGTTGGGCAACAGCTTGATTCCGCATGACTTCATTTTCTAAGCGAAGTTCATTCATAGAGGCAGTAAGGGTCTCTACTCTCTGTGATAGGGCAACTAAATGATTAGCGAGATCTCCTGGATCCATCTGAAAAAATATATATATATATTTTTTTTTTTTTTTTTTTAATATATGGTTCTGTTATTATGTAATATCACACCGAGCTACTCTAGCACTTAATAAGATCCCCCGTATCGCTGCAGCGGTAACTCAGATATGACCACTAGTTCACTCTCAGATTCACAGAAAGTTTAGGGTTAAATCATCATGCCCACTGAGTACAGGATCTGCGGTCTGCCAAAACCCTAGGCTATTAAGTCATATGCCGGGGTTTAAAGAAATAAATTCAGACACGTACGTAAAAAACAAGGAAGTCTCTGCCATGCACAGATCAAGATAATGCAGGGTTAGACAGAGTTAATAAACAAAATTACTATGGTGTAATGTTGCTGCACATTAACCTAGAACAGCTTAAGAGATACTAGAATGGCACAGGATAGTAAACTGAGGAGATATGGGCTGGAAATCATAAGGCTATACTTATGAATGGAAAGTCCATCAGAAGAGAAATACTTGCGGTTAAGCAGTCATCTGTGGAAGTTTCAGGGGGAAGAGGAGGAAGCAGTCTTCATCCAGGGGAGGTGCTTGAGGACTTTGCAGGGTTGGTGTAGGGAGAGCTGGAAACCTGGGCTATGCAGCATGTGTTGATCCAGCCTTGGCTTGGTTGTAGGTACTCAGGGGGTGACGTCCGTCTGAGGACTCCTCTTGGGTGTTTGCTGGGGTGCAGCAGGACGCTGGGTGTCTGTGCACAATAACAGAACACCCAGCCGTCATCTCCGGAGGTTTAAATACCCGGAACTCGCGGGCAAAAGGAAAGTGTGCTCGGCGCACTTCCGCGTTCCAAGCTGGAACGCAAACTCCGCGCACCGGAAGTGACGCGGAGGTATGTGAGGACGGAGCGCAGCCGTTTGTTATGGAAACGGCTGCGCTAAAGGGGTGAAAATAGGGAATCTTATTACAGAAGGGAAGCAGTACTGCGTGCTGCTGATGATTTTCAGCGCTGATTTGTGGGCAGCACAGGGGCTTAACGGGCGGTTCTGCTTTGGGCCCCCAACAGTGATAGGGCCCTGGGCAGCTGCCTCTGTTTGCCCTATGGTAAAGACGGCCCTGCACTCATCACAGAATTAAAATCCCCACCTATCAAGTGGACTTGGGTAAAATGTGGAGCTAGGTGAGCAAAAAGTGACTTAAAAAATAGTTAGGAGTATTGGGAGCATAAATATTTGTTACCAATAAGTCGTGACCCGAAAAGCGTAGGTGGGCAGTAATGATGGAGCCTTCATTATCGCACACCTGAGAGACAAGATCATAGATTAGGTTCTTGTACAGGAGTATAAGTACACCAGGTTATATCTGCTATTAAACATCTCAGGTGTCTTGTTACGCTTAGCAGTGGAGCATAGCCCCTTAACATTCCAGTTTACAATACACATAGTTCTGTAGAGGAATAATAAGACTACCAGGTATCTGAGAAATCTCCACCAAAAGGTCAAAAGAGAAGTAGCAATACTTTGGAGTGCCAGTGAGTAATATAAATGGCCAGACAGGGTAGCATAGGCAACATTAATACAGTGTGCAGATAAAGAAGTAAACAAACAGAAATGGGAGGGGACCCAACCTAAAATAACCTACAGTTAAGTAAAAGGACTTCACCTTTTTCCACATAGAGCCTCCTATTATCATCCAGCGTACCGGGGGTCTGAGGACTAATATGTAGCATGCAAGCATGGTGCCCAGGTCTCAGGCTTGTTCTGCATGGGGACAGCTTCCCAGCAGTACAGAGAGCTGAAAGTAGGCTGGCCAAGGCAAGGAGGAAGCACAATCAATAAACATATCTTGCAATTGTATTACTAAGGTACACAGCGTAGTAGAGAATAATACGCCTCAATGATAGGAGGTAATAAGTGCACAAACATCCCAAAGTTAACTAATTCAAGTCAAAACTGAAAAGAAATTAGGGGTCAAGTCTTCTAGTGGGGTCTAGCATGCCCATTGAAGTCTGATGATGCTTTGTCGGGTTGCGCTGTTTCCTAGGGCCCTGGGTTACGTGGAGTGAGTGACAGGGGAGAGACTTTAAAGGGGTTGTAAAGGTATTTTTTTCCCCCCTAAATAGCTTCCTATTCTTTAGTGCAGTCCTCCTTCACTTACCTCATCCTTCTATTTTGCTTTTAAATGTCCTTATTTCTTCTGAGAAAGATCCAACCCCTATCAAGAGGCTTTCTCCACACCAGGGAGAAAGCCTTGCATTACTGCGTGTAGTTACAGACAGAATAACAGGAAGTGAGGATTTCTCAGAAGAAATAAGGACATTTATAAGCAAAATCGAAGGATGAGGTAAGCGAAGGAGGACTGCACTAAGGTAAAGGAAGCTCTTTAGGGAGAAAAACATTTACCTTTACAACCCCGTTAAGTAGGCTTCCGCTTCCTCAGGGGTGTTGAGCATTAACTAATCACCTGTGGGGCAGTGAAGATGAAGAATCTCTGTATAAGTGTCAGGGCATTAGAGCTGCCCGTTCGCGGCCGTTTACCGCGGGCGTGCGCATGCGCGGCTCGGGCGCGCGCGTGCATGTATTAGGCGCGCGCGTGCGCGGTATAGGCGCGCGGCGCGGGCGCGCGCACGGGCGCGCACGGACACGCTCTCCATCCGGCCAATCAGTGGCTTAGGCGGGCTATTTAAGCCAGCCTCTTCCTCCTGTCTGGTTGCTGGCTTGTCACCTTTGACCTTTGGCTATTGTTACCGGACTGCTGCTGTCTCCTGCTCTTGACCTTTGGCTTGAACTATCGACTTTCTGATCTCTCCAACCCTCCTGACCACGGCCTGTTTCCCGGATTAATCTTCTGCTTGTTCCCAGCTCCAGCTATCTGGACTTCCGGACTATCTCCGTGTGCTTCCTCAGCTGACCCCAGTGACCTGCTTCCGGATCAGTCTCTGCTCCACGGATCCAGTCTTCATCCACCTGTCGGTACCGGTGCCTCCCGGTGCGTCCGTCCCCCTGTACCCACTCCAGGGGGCGGATCGCGCTAGGTCGCAAAGGGAGCCGCCCTCAGCATCTTGGCCTTGGTGAGTTTATCTTTAACTACCGTGATAGTACAAGCCAGCCCAGATGTCCGAGGCCGACAGGGCGCGCTCTCCCTTCGAGACTCTTTGCCTACAAGTCTCAGCACTAACCGATGCAGTACAGAAGTTGCAGGACGGATACGTACAAATGGATGGTCGCCTCCAACAAATGGCTGTCACGCCTGGACCCACGGCCTCTCCCGCGGCTCCAGCTATGGGAGCATCCACCTCCCAGTCTTCTCCAGGACCAGCAGTGGTTGTTTCTCACCCAGAACCTCGCGTCCCAACACCTGAGCGATTCTCTGGCGACCGCAAGAAATTCCGGGCGTTCAAAAATGCCTGCTCACTGTACCTGGCCCTGCAACCTAGAACTTTCTGTTCGGAAGCCGTGAAAGTAGGCTTTGTGATTTCTTTACTCACGGACGAGCCACAGGCTTGGGCACACAGCCTACTGGAACAGAAGAGCCCAATACTGGACACTTTAGACACCTTCTTTAAAAACATGTCTGAACTATATGATGACCCCCTCCGTTCAGCTACGGCCGAAGCTACTCTCCACCAGCTGAATCAAGGAAGGAGACCAGTGGAGGACTTTATTGCGGAATTCCGAAAGTGGTCTGCTGACACAGGGTGGAATGAGGCCGCCCTAAAATATCAATTCCGCCAAGGTCTCTTAGAGTCCCTCAAGGACGAACTAGCTAGAATTGATCCACCTGCTACTTTGGAAGCTTTGATTCAATCAGCTACCCAACTTGACAGACGCCTACGTGAGCGACGTTCAGAACGCTGTCAAGCCACTCTTCCCAGCTGGACCCCACCAAGGTTCCCTCCAGCTCCTCCGCCTCTCCCGGTTCCGCCCGCTTTCTCGCTTCAGGATCCTGAGCCCATGCAACTCGGGATGGTCCGGGCTCCCCTCACGCCTGAAGAGAGGCAGCGTAGACGCCAGTCAAATCTGTGTCTGTATTGCGGTGGAGCAGGTCACTTCCTCCGCACTTGTCCTATTAGACCCAGTAAGTCTAGACCATCATCCACCTTCAATTACCACATTACCAACTTACCTCAGACTGATGTTATCCTCTTTCTCTCCCTACAGCTCCCGGAGGGGGCGACCCGGCTACCGGCCATCGTTGACTCTGGGGCCTGCAGCTGCTTCATGGACTCCGCCCTGGCCCAGAAGCTGCAGATCCCTTGTCGTCCTAAGGACCTCCCCTTACAGATCCATCTGGCAGACGGCTCACTTCCCCGCTCAGGACTTGTTACCCACAAAACCCTACCTATTCCTGCCGTCTCGGATACCGGACACCAAGAGTACCTGTGCCTAGACCTTATCCCGTCTCCTTTGGCCCCCATTATCTTGGGGCTTCCATGGCTACAAGTGCACCAACCCAGTATAGACTGGTGCGAAAAGGAGATCAAATTCCCCTCAGTCTATTGTGCCCAACACTGCCTCATACCTACTAAACCCGCTTGTGCTACCTTGATGACAGCGTCAGAAGACCTCCAACACGTTCCCGCGGTTTACTCAGAATATAGAGACGTGTTTGACAAACAGCAGGCAGACCGCCTTCCTCCGCACCGGTCATACGACTGCCCTATTGACCTGTTGCCTGGTTTTAAGATCCCTTTCGGGAGAATTTTTCCTTTATCAGAGACTGAATTAGTAGCCCTTAAGGCTTACATCGACGAAAACTTAGAAAAGAAATTCATTCGTCCTTCCTCTTCCCCAGCCGGGGCAGGAATCTTCTTCGTCGAGAAAAAAGATGGCTCCCTCAGGCCTTGCATTGATTATCGGGAGTTGAATAAAATAACCATCAAGAACCGGTATCCGTTACCCTTGATCCCGGAACTGTTCCAGCGATTCCGTTCAGCCCGGGTCTTCTCCAAACTCGACCTCCGGGGTGCCTACAACCTTATCCGAATCCGGCCCGGAGACGAGTGGAAGACAGCTTTCAGGTCAAGGTTTGGCCACTTTGAATACCTGGTGATGCCTTTCGGGCTCTGTAATGCCCCTGCCACTTTCCAGCACCTGGTAAATGACATCTTCCGCCAATTCCTGGATGACTTCCTGGTCGTCTATCTAGATGACATCCTCATCTTCTCAGTATCCCTTGAAGTGCACCGGGTCCACGTTAAACAAGTCCTGGCCATCCTCAGGCAACATAAATTATATCTTAAATCTGAGAAATGCGAATTTGAAAAGACCACCATTCAGTTCTTGGGCTTTATCATCTCGACCAATGGGATATCCATGGATCCGCAGAAAGTCAAGGCAGTCCAGGACTGGCCAGCTCCGACCGACAAAAAGGGGGTACAGCGGTTTATTGGCTTTGCCAACTTTTACCGAAGATTCATTGCCGGCTTTTCATCCACTGTGTCCCCTATTACCAAACTAACCCAGCAGGGATGTCGTTTCCACTGGTCCCAGGAAGCACAGGAGGCATTCACAAAGCTCAAGACCTTGTTTTCTTCTGCGCCTGTTCTAAAACACCCAGACCCAACCTTGCCCTTTATCTTGGAGGTGGACGCCTCGGAAATCGCCATCGGAGCAATCCTATCGCAGAGACAGGGACCTAAATCTCTGCTACATCCTGTAGCTTATGCTTCACGGAAACTAAGCTCTCCGGAAAGAAACTATGACGTCGGTGACCGGGAATTACTGGCCATTAAGTTTGCCTTGGAGGAATGGAGGTATCTCCTGGAAGGTGCCCTTTACCCCATTCTGATTTTTACGGACCATAAAAACCTGGAATACTTGCGATCCGCCAAACGTCTGAGACCAAGACAAGCTCGCTGGGCCTTGTTCTTCACCCGTTTTCAGTTCCACATCACTTTCAGACCGGGGTCTAAGAATGGGAAAGCAGACACCCTTTCCAGAATGTTCACCGAAACACCCGATCCGCTGGAGCCTAGTACCATCCTAACCCCAAGAACTTTTTATTAATTTCTCCAATTGACCTACTGACCTCTCTTAAAAGGGCCTCCGACCAATGCACCGACGAACTGGCACTCTCTCTGGAGAAACAAGACGGTCTACTGTGGTCACGGGGCAAAGTCTTTGTACCTACAGAAACAAGGCAATTGGTGTTAAGCACATTCCACGATCACAAGCTGGCAGGCCACTTCGGAGCACGGAAGACCGCGGAGTTGATCGGACGCTCTTTCTGGTGGCCGAAATGGAAATTAGACTGTAAGACCTACGTGTCTTCTTGTACCCGCTGCCAGCGTTGTAAGGGTCCGAACACCAAGTCCTGGGGCCTACTCAAACCCCTTCCTGTTCCGGAACGCCCCTGGACAGATGTTTCAATGGATTTCATTGTAGATCTGCCTCCTTCCGAAGGCTTTACTACGATTCTAGTGGTAATTGACCGACTGTCTAAATTAGCACACTTCCTGCCTACGATTGGTACACCCTCCGCGACTGAGACAGCCAAAATTTTTTTTAAGGAAATCATAAGACTCCATGGGGCACCCAAGAGCATCGTGTCAGACAGGGGTGTGCAATTTACTTCTAAGTTCTGGAGGGAGCTCTGCAAGTCGCTTGAAATTAAGATCTGCCTCTCGTCTGCCTACCACCCACAGTCCAATGGCCAGACAGAGAGGACCAACCAAACGTTGGAACAATACCTCCGTTGTTTCTGTTCATCATCTCAAGACGACTGGGCATCTTTGCTACCAGCGGCAGAGTTTGCCTACAACAATTCGGTTCACTCATCTACTAACCAGACCCCGTTTTGGGCCAACCTCGGATACCATCCTTCCTTCCTTCCGGACTCCATTCCTGAAATATCGGTCCCAGCTGTCCAGGAACGTATAGTTGCCATGCAACAAAACTTCCAGAAACTCCAGGAGACCATGCACCAAGCCCAAAAGAGTTACAAGAAGTTTTTCGACAGGGGGAGGAAGGACTGCCCGAACTTCGAAGCTGGCGAAAAGGTCTGGTTATCGGCCACAAACCTCAAACTACCAATCCCTTCCGGAAACTTGGCCCTAGGTTCATCGGCCCATTTAAAATCAAGCAGAAGATCAACCCTGTGGCTTTCGAACTAGAATTACCAGACTCCTACAGGATCCATCCTGTCTTTCACGCATCCCTGCTCAAGCCTTTCATACCAGACACCTTCCCTGGAAGAGAAGAACTCCCACCGCCTCCGGTGGTGATCGAAGGTGAAAAGGAGTTCGAGGTGGAATCCATTCTGAATTGTCGAAAGAGGGGGAGGCAACTTCAGTACTTAATCAAGTGGAAAGGTTATCCTCCTGAGGACAATTCCTGGGAGCCTTCCAGAAATTTACATGCCCCTCGGCTGATCCGAACTTTCCATCGGGACCACCCGGAGTTGATGAACAGTTTGGGCGTCCGGAGCCCGCCCCTTGGGGGGGGCACTGTCAGGGCATTAGAGCTGCCCGTTCGCGGCCGTTTACCGCGGGCGCGCGCATGCGCGGCTCGGGCGCACGTGTGCATGTATTAGGCGCGCGCGTGCGCGGTATAGGCGCGCGGCGCGGGCGCGCGCACGGGCGCGCACGGACACGCTCTCCATCCGGCCAATCAGTGGCTTAGGCGGGCTATTTAAGCCAGCCTATTCCTCCTGTCTGGTTGCTGGCTTGTCACAGCTTCTAAGTGAATCTGATACCTACGACCTTTTGATCCTGATCCTTTGACCTTTGGCTATTGTTACCGGACTGCTGCTGTCTCCTGCTCTTGACCTTTGGCTTGAACTATCGGACTTTCTGATCTCTCCAACCCTCCTGACCACGGCCTGTTTCCCGGATTAATCTTCTGCTTGTTCCCAGCTCCAGCTATCTGGACTTCCGGACTATCTCCGTGTGCTTCCTCAGCTGACCCCAGTGACCTGCTTCCGGATCAGTCTCTGCTCCACGGATCCAGTCTTCATCCACCTGTCGGTACCGGTGCCTCCCGGTGCGTCCGTCCCCCTGTACCCACTCCAGGGGGCGGATCGCGCTAGATCGCAAAGGGAGCCGCCCTCAGCATCTTGGCCTTGGTGAGTTTATCTTTAACTACCGTGATAATAAGCAAGGCTAAATTTCATGCCCCTTTAAAAGGGTGCAGAGCAGATCGACTGGAAGGCCTTACATTTTCGTGACACCACCACCAGTTGTAAGGATTGCTCATTATGGAAAGATCTTAATATGGCCACTCTGTCCATATAGTTCAGATAATGCACAATGACAGGACTGGGTGACTTGCGTTCATTTGACAGAGCGCTTAGGCTGTGGGCACGCTTCACAATGCACTTTTGTGGGATACTCAAAGATCCAGAATGCGGAAAGCACATAAATCGGGTAGTGAACTGGCATTATAAGATTCAGGAGGACCAATGATTCTGAGATTGTTTCGTCTTGATCTGTTTTCCAGGTCATCCAGCTTTTCTGACAGGTATTGCTGAGTTTGAGAGAGTAGTTTAAGGTCTAGCTGTGCTTTTGAAGTTCTTCTCTACGTCAGAGATCCTCTGTCCAGCATCTATCTCTGTGGCTACTCTCTCATTTCCCTTCTGATTTTATATATGCATGCAGACACAGTTCGGTCCACAACAGCTGTAAATGTTGGGGACAGCGAGGATGCTACTGCCTGAGTGATCCTACCTTGGACTTCATCCAGAGCAGCTCCAGGCATCTTTGGGGCATGTGTGGCATCCCCTGCTTGTTCCATGGCCACACCATCTACCATAATGGATTCCTGTGTGCTGAGGAAAGGCAGTGAAGCAAAAGGAGAGCGGTGTTGGATCTGATACCAATTAATACAGGGCGACACTGACAGGTAGCTGGAGGATTGCAAGGCAGGGGCTGTCCTCTGGCTTTTCATGTTGGTTTTATATGCTGTCCTCCCAGAGCCGCTGCTTAGCCCTGCTGCCCATGTCATGCCAGAACTGGAAGTGCACTACGATACCTGATTAAACAAATAACTAGACATGTGCATTGGTTTTTGTCCGATTGCATTTTCATCCGAATTTCGGGTATTTTCCTTATCGTTTTAACAAACGAAAATGAACGCGCAGAATCCGAAACCTGAAAGATCTGACATAAAAAAAATGCTTTATTTTAGTTTTTGTTGCTACAACAGTTCGATATAGATAGGAGATTTGACATGACGCTGACAATGGCAATCAGTGTCTATCGAATCTGCGGTCGAATGTGCCTAACCTTAACTCTATTAGTCCAAGATTATACTACATAGAGAGCAAAGATTTGACATAGAGAGAAATGATTCAACATTAAAGAGACAGTGTTGGGGTAGACCATAGTGTTGCTCACGAATATTCGCATTGCGAATATTCGCTACGAATATTGCATATTCGAGTATTCGCGAATAACTCAAATATCGCGGCGAATATTCACTATTTCGAATATTCGTATTTTTCAAATTTCGCAATAAATTTCGCAATAAATTTCGCACTAGCGAAATTTCGATTTTTTTTTTATAAAATATAGCGAATATTCGTAAATATCGAATATTCGTGATATTTTATCCAAAAAAAAATAGCGAAATTTCGCAATCATTTTCGCTTTCGCATATGCGAAATTTCGCTATTTTTTTTTTTTTTTATAAAATATAGCGAATATTCGTAAATATCGAATATTCGTGATATTTTATCCAAAAAAAAAATATTCGCGAATATTCTTCGAAATATTAACGAAATATCGCGAAATCGAATATGGCGTATTCCGCTCATCACTAGTAGACCATTCGACATGAACAACGAAGATTCAATGAAGCAGTGAAAAACATACAGACATAGAATCTGTCATTGAAGTCTTATGGTGTCTGTCGAAAGGTCTAAGAAAATTTGACAAGCAGCTAAACTGTACAACGCTGCAATCGTACATTTCCAGTCAAATGCACGGCCCATGGGCTATTAAAGAATTTGAATGTTGGTTGACTAGTAATAATATATTATAAATGTAATTATTACTAGTGTCATACAACATTAGAATTCTTCTATAGCTTGTAGGCTGAACATTTGAACGGAAATGTACAATAGTGTAGCGTCGTACAGTTTAGCTGCTCCATTCGACAGACATCATAAGCCTTCAATGACAGATTCGACCTTAATTAATTTGGATTTCCGGACGAATGCATTTTTTAACAAAAAATAAATAAAAAAAGTAACTAAATTAATGAATTTATTTATTTTTCTGACGAAAACTAAATTCCGAAATCAAATATTTCAGAGTCCACATGTCTACAAATAACAGTGTATGGTATATCGAAGACCAAAAAATTGTGTATTTAGTGGCAGATTTTTTACAAAGATTTCTAAAGGGAGAGAGAAAGCATATTGCAGCGAGAACTAAAAAATGAATGTATTTTAAGAAAACTGAAGAATAGATTTTTTTTGTTTTTACAGAATTGCACCACAGATAGTAAGCCTGCATGCAAATTTCAGAGTGACTGAGCAGGCATATTACAGTACATCTGGTAATTAAATGTTTTTATTTTGACTCAGAGATTGACATGGTAAACATTTTAAAGTTCAGCATCACAGATTTTAGGTCTGTATGAACAGGGTGCAATTTCTGAGTAAATAAGCTATTATGTAACATCTAGAAATAAAATAAAAATATGTTTTGATTGAGACTAAAGATGGAAACATTTTACAATTTAGCAGTATAGCTATTAAACCTTTTTGGACAAGCCTACATTTCTTAGGGAAAAAGCAGGCATATTACATTTGGTATGAAAACATTAGTGTGTATTTGTTTTAAATTTAAAAGAAACAAAATAAACATTTGCAACACCTTTGAAGTCTTTATCAGATCAGGTCACAATTTCTAAAAGACAGAACAAACACAATGCACATAAAAATGGAAGCAGATTGCAGTTTGCACCAGAGATAATAATCACATGCCACCAATGCTATAGCCAAAAGATGGCTACAGCGTGGGTTTACTTTGCTAGTAGGGCATACATGGACATCCTCCCATGACCGAGCAACATGCTCTGTGATTGCTAAGTCTCGGGGGCCAATCACAGCTGTGTCCAATGACAGCTGATCATGATGTAAACACAAGATGGTTATTAGCTTTCTTTTCCTCACACTGACAGCGTGAGAAGAGGAGAAGAGAGCTGAAAACCGGCTTGAGTTAAAGTGACATCAACACTGATAATCAGGGCACTGATTATCAGTGTCCTGATTATCAGTGCAGTCCCACCAGTGCCCCCCCCCAGTGCTGCCTATTAGTGCCCACCAGTGCTGCCAATCAGTGCTCGTCAATGCTGCCAATAATATCCTCCAGTGCTGACAATCAGTGCCCGTCAGTGCATTCTCATCAGTGTCACCTATCAGTGCTGCCTATCAGTGTCACCTACCAGTGCCTATCAGTGCCCATCAGTGCCACCTCATCAGTGCTTATCTGTGCCGCCTATCTGTGCAACCTATCAGTGACCTTCAGTGCCACCTCTCAGTGCCCATAAGTGCCACCTATTAGTGCCCATCAGTGCCACCTCATCAGTGCCGCCTCATCAATGCCCATCAGTGCAGTCTATCAGTGCAAATAAGTACAGCCTTATCAGCGCACATCAGTGAAGGAGAAAAATTAGCTGTTTGCAAAATTTTATAGTAAACTATGAATTCATTTTTTGCAAAATGTTTTGGTCTTTTTTTGTTTGTTTAGCAAAAAAATATAAACCCAGCGGTGACTAAATACCACCAAAAAAATGTTTCTTTTCGTGTGAAAACATTCAGTCTACAATGAACTAAAGTGATTCCGTACGCATACATTGCTAGCCTTTATGTATGACTTAAGTCCTGTCAAGTCAGTGCTGTATATTACCACTGACACAGCAAATAGCAGTTTGTGTGGCTAGGGAGAGTGAAGTGTAAGCCCACCTACATTAACTATGCTTTCATGTGTCCCAACAATCATTTTTAAAACATTTTTTTTGTGTTTCAATAACAATTTTTGTTACCGTGTTGCTGTTGTCCCCATCTTTTTTTTTTTTTTTTTGAGGGGGGCATTGTTTTTCTTTAGCATTTACTTTTTTTCTACATAAAACAATAAGGTTGTATTTAGTTTGGAGTGTTTTAAGGTTGCTCTTTAGGCTTTTTTTTTTTTGGGGGGGGGGGGGTTGTCCTTTAGCTCTGTTTTATTTGCGTTTAATTTTGTTAGGGTATTTTTTATGTAGTCAGCAGTAGCAAAAGTAGATTGAAGTTGTTGGAACTGCTGGGCCTTCCAACAGTGTGTTAAAAACCATCACTGACCAAAGTCTTGCACCTGACCAGAGACTTTGAGAAAAAATTATATATGTATACACAAACACCAAAGTAAATTAGTTTCCAGTAAATATAAAAGCAGCGCTTAAAGGGTCACTAAAGGAAAAAAATGTTTTGCTGAAATTACTGTTTACAGGGTATAGAGACATAAAAGTTAACTGATTCCTTTTCAAAATGATTAAAAATAGATAAAAATCAATCATATAATGTGCCTGCAGGTTAGTTTCACTTTTGAACTGGCTTCATGTTTCTGCAAAGTAGAAATAGACACACAGAACAAAAACAAACAAATCCAGGGCACTGTTTTGTTTTTAAAATGAATCTGATTGGTTCTGGGAAGTTTTAGACACACAGTAATGACAGCTTAAACCATTGTGAGAAAGCTTCCAGTATGGTGGTGATAAGGAAACAGACAAGCAGGAAGTGTGGAGAACAGAGCAGGATTACAGCAACTTCAAAGCAAAAACAAACAATAAGGACATGAAACCAGTACTGCAGTAAGGTAAAGGAAGCTATTTAGCTAAAAAAAAAATTCCTTTAGTGATCCTTTAACCAGTGAAATGTGAATTCCACATATCTAAATAATATAGAATGTATGATATAATGTATATAACATATACCATATAACATAAAATCACCTTAAAAAAGTGTAATGATAATATTCAAACAAAATATTAGTAAAGAGCGGAAAATATTAAAGTCCCTTGGTAATAGGTGATAAGGTAAATGAAAGTTCATAAATAGAGGATTATCCTCAATCTTCTCAATCTTTCACCACATCGCTTGTGTACAGTGAATCCTCCACCCTTAGAGAATGCACACTCACCGCCATATTAATGCCCAGCACTCTTGTGTTAAGGCATAAACGCAAGAAATCCAAATCATTCAAAAGTGTTGATTTAGAATCCCATTTCAGTGATAAGTTCCAATGTGTTCATATGAGTAAAGAAAAAACCAGTTTAATCAAACACTAAAAATTCTTCACAAATTGCACTCACAAACGTGATCTTTCACCAAACTTTGAATAAACCATAACCAGCGCTAGTCCCAAGCTTCTATTCAAATAAGCCAGTGGTCACGGCGGACCCTTGATCGATCTCAGTGTACTCACAGCCCTTGGAGACAGCTAGGTGAAGAGGTGGTGTTTTCTATAGCCCGATACAGCTAGGTGTGTGTCGCACGTCCGTCTAACTCGCACAGAATCAGACAATATTAGTGACCAGGCCCCGACATGTTTTGTCATTCAGACTTAGTCATGGGGTTGAACCCCATGACGGACATGCAACACACATCTAGCTGTATCGGGCTATAGAAAACACCACCTCTTCACCTAGCTGTCTCCAAGGGTTGTGAGTACACTGAGATCGATCGAGGGTCCACCGTGACCACTGGATTTCTTGCGTTTATGCCTTAACACGAGAGTGCTGGGCATTAAATTGTGGTGAGTGCGCATTCTCTAAGGGTGGAGGATTCACTGTACACAAGTGGTGTGGTGGAAGATTGAGAAGATTGAGGATAATCCTCTATTTATGAACTTTCATTTACCTTATCACCTATTATCACGGGACTTTATTTTTTTCCGCTCTTTGCTAATATTTTGGTTGAATATTATCATTACACTTTTTTAAGGTGATTTTATGTTATATGGTATATGTTATATACATTATATCATACATTCTATATGATTTAGATATGTGGAATTCACATTTCACTGGTTAAGCGCTGCTTTTATATTTACTGGATACTGATTTACTTTGGTGTTTGTGTATACATATATAATTTTTTCTCAATCTATGCACTCTACAGCAGCAGCTAGCACGTTAGGTTTCTGTCATTAGCGCAGTGGGTGATAATTAAGCTGGGGGGCCGTGTTTTTAATTATCCAATCTTTACATGACCAGAGACTTTGGCAATACAATATGGGATGTTTATCAGATCAACTCCCGTCAAACATACCTAAAATTCTGATTTATTTCTGTAGCGCTCACCCCCGAAGGAGCCGCTGGTTGTTGATTAGGATCAGCGTATTAAGTTACCTTGTAGTGTGTCTAGGGGTAGTAGCAGTGAGTAGTAGCAGTGAACGAATATCTAGTCACCAAATGGAACATCAACAGGAGATAGGAAAGGTTGATGAAGCAGTAGAGAACAGTGCAGTATCAGGCCTGGATATGAAACAGAGAAGTCCTGCTCTCAGTAGTAGTAGATACAGTTCGTCGCCACTCTCGCCAAAGCGGATGAAGTGCCCCCGGACAGACCCTCGTTTAAGCCTGGCAGGTTTCTATGACAGACCTGGCTCGGGCCTCTACCACAGGCCTAGTACTTTAGTATTCAAGAGAACAATTCGGATTGAGCAAATTCTCCCAGTAAATGCAATGAAGGGGTCACAGGTTGACAGCTGACATGTACCTGTCAATTGCAGTAACCAGATCCCCGATGGTTCGTTCAAGCCCTTTTGGATAACCTGCCTCCGGGTTCTCCTCAAGCCGATCCCCCACCGAATGGCACACAGCCTGGGATCTTCTCAGTAAGGTTGGGGACCCCGTAAGTCACCGGGGCCCCCATCAACATCCAGATGAGTCTCCATGGAACAGGTGGTTCTGGCCAGATGGGTCATCCGTGGATGCCCGCACCCTAAAGGTGGAAGCCGCACCTGGAACGTGGACCCCGCGCTGAGAAGAAGGACCGACCACCGACCCAGAACACGCGTCAGCTGCCACAGATATACCCTTCCCCAGCATGCCAAGCGAGGGAGGAACTCCTTTAATTGTCTGCTGGGGAAAAGTGCCTCTGTCAGAACCCCTCTAGCGCCAATTGTCACCCAGGGGTCGCAGACTGATCTACAGGACAGTTCTGAAATAACAGCAGCCTGCAATTTGACAAATTGTGAATGGGAGCAAATAACTCTCCCATTCGCCCACTAACTTTAGTGTAGTGCCCGTACTGAAAGTAAGGGGCGCTACATTCCTAATGCCTTAAGAGTTGAAGTTCAGTTCAGACCGAATGCTACTAATATTTTTTCATTATGCATATGAACATTTTTTCATCATCACCATTCATATTGCAGATATTCTAGGTATATTTATTTTTTCATAACCTGCATATTATTTTAAATAATTGTATACTAAATAATCATTTACTACCTGATATGCTGATTGTTTTTTTTTTTTTTAAACATTATATTGTTAATGCGGTCTTCTTCTACTCTGATATCATTGTACAAGATGATTCTTGTCTGTTCTTTTAATACTTCTTGCCGTCAAAGAATGCTTTAAATGCGCGATTCTTGAAATTTTGTAGTTAGTCATGTTTCACAGACTTAGCTGACAGAGTCATTCTTCCTTACTCTTCAATAAGTCACCCATCTTGGCAAGTACAGCTCACAGCTTGGGTAACTTTGCATAAATTACAAGAACAGTAAAAAAAATGTACAACAAAAGTAAAGAGCAACTTCTATTGCTAAGTGAATCAATCATAAAGTTGTATTCGTTATGTCCACACAATATATTAAATTAGATTGAATTGTTTTTCCACATTTGAGATTCTAGACAGGTGAGTCTGACCAGTGTGTATATCTGTTAGCACAGAGTGGGTATTTGATCTTTATCAAGTGTGAATTATTTCAATGTAAGAAACAATTTGAATTGTTGCAAGGCAGTTAATCAGGGCCGATCCTAGGGTCACAGGCGCCTGGGTGCAGAAATATTTCTGGCGCCCCCACATGGGCGTGGTCATCTTGCTCCTCTCAGTAGTCTTTGTTAGCCTGTTATCCATCCAACAATCTCTTAATAATAAACAAAATACAGGAGGAGAAGCAGACTACTCTAATGGACACAGAGAGGGCCTCTGTTAGAAAGAGCCTCCAGACATACTACAGGAGACGGTCAGAGACTGCAGACATGATACAAGGAATGGTCAGAGACTGCATAAGTGATACAAGAGATCAATGCAGCCTCATCAGTGCCCATCAAATGCAGCCTACTAGTGCCCACCAAATGCAGCCTTACCAGTGCCCATCAATTGCAGCCTTATCAGTACCCACCAATTTCAGCCTCATTAGCATACACCAATTGCAACCTACCAATGCCCACAGATTGTAGCCTACTAGTATACCAGTGCCCACCAATTGCAGCCTACTAGTGTCCTTAGATTGATCACACAGAGCAGCAATCTCCTGCTGTCACAGAGCTTGGATTCAAACTCGCAGGCTCCTATGATACACGTCACACTGATTCAATTTCACAGCATTGGATCAGTGTGCCTACTATTACAAGAGCCCGTTCTAGGAGGCGGGCCTACAGTGCCGCAGGGCATTTTAGGGAGCTCAGTGCTGGTGCAAGGATTTTTGTCTGCAAAGGTTTTTTTTGGTGCCCCCCCACTGTCCTCCCATCACACCTCCCTTCCACAATGTAATTCCCCTTTACATCAAAGTCCCCAACATTTCTGCCTTACATTCAAGGCTCTCGGTGCCCCTCTTACATCAGAGTAAGCAGAGTCAGCAGAGTTCACAGATCACAGTAAAGGGCAAATCACAGTGGCCATTTGCCATGTGATCAGCTCTGTTCAGTCACCCCATCAGTACTCATCAATGCCACCTACCAGTGCCCATTAGTGCAGCCACATCAGTGAAGGAGAAAAATTACTTATTTGCAAAATGTTATAATAGAAACTAAGAAACTTTTTTTTTTTAAAACATTCTTTTTTAATTTGTTTTGCAAAAAAATCTGTGGTGATCAAATGCCACCAAAAGACAGCTCTATTTGTGTGGAGAAAAAAAAATGTCTGACCTACACGCACTTCCGGGATCACCAGCGTGTCAGCTTGGAACGCACGCCGTTCACATGCTGGATTGATCCACATCCGGAACTCAATAGTGCCTGTACTGGAACTGTGTAAATAACCATCCATACTAAGGAGATACACCAGGAATCTTGGTGATTACTTTTGGAACCCAGGAGAAGGAGCCACGACACGGGGGAATATATACTGTGACCCGACACGTCTTATACCCCTGCAGGGGTGACTACATTTGGTGAGTGGGGACCCATAAGGGGGAGCACCGGATTCACCGCGATACCCACCTGACGTATCACCTATTCATATAGGTGCACCTTGATTGTCACCTCACACAGAGTCACCCGATTGTAATTGATGGACTATTTTATGTCAGCCGACCTATAGTTTTTTCTATTATATTTTTATATATATAATTTTTTTGCTTATGAATATTCCTTCACTGCATGCCTTTTTATTATTGTTTATTGTGGATATATATATATATCTATACTGATGACACTTTCATTGTCACATTATTCAGACTTTTGTTTTCAAGATTTTACCCACTGCATGTTCTGCAATCAGACGCAACTTATTGCATTACAGCCTATTATTGATTGATGTCAGTGCACACTTATAACTTACCACATATTTTTGTTTATTATGTATACGTGTGTATCTATACTTTCACTGATGACACATTATTGGTAGCACTTGTTAGCACCATTACTGCTATCTAACATAGATCACCTTTCCACCACACTTGTGGTACCTTACACCGTAGGGAATGTTGTCCCATTAAATCTACCCATACTTTTTGGGGTAGTCTAACAACATATTAGTGACAGCGCCACCACCCCCAACACTCACACCTATATCCATATACTCCCTTTGGAGCCATATTTAGGGGGGGCTGCAGCCACAATCTTATTCCTTTACCCTGGATTAGGCTATCCTGAGCGCAGCTTTCAATCTTAATTATAAACAAAAGACGAGCAACAATTTTGAAAAAACACCATGAGCCGATTCAGATACAATGGTGTATCTTTCTGGCGGCGTAGCGTATGCTCTTTACGCTACGCTTCCGCAACTTTTATGGGCAAGTGCCTTATTCAGAAAGCACTTGCTTCATAAGTGTCCGGCATAAGGGCGCCTAATTCAAATTAGTAATGTGGGGGCGTGATTCATGTAAATGAATCATGACCCCACGTAATTTATGTTTTTTCTGAACGGCAAATGCGCCGTCTGTGGACGTATCCCAGTGCGCATGCGTGAAATCACGTCGTAAGTTGTCAATGTAAACGACGTGAACGTAAATTACGTCCAGCCCCATTCCCAAACGATTTACGCAAACAACATAAACGACGTACGATTCGACGCTGTCCCGACGTCCATACTTAACATTGGCTGCTCCTCACTATAGCAGGGGTAACTTTACGCCGGACTAACGCTTACGCAAACGAGGTAAAATACGACGCCCGCCCGCAAGTACGTTCGTGAATCGACGTATCTCCCTAATTTACATATTCGACGAGTAAATTGACGGAAGCGCCACCTAGCGGATAGCGTAAATATGCAACTAAGATACGACGATGTAACAGACTTACGCCGCTCGTATCTTATCTAAATTCCGGCGTATCTTGTTTTCTAAATACAGAAAAAAGATACGCCGGCACAGAATAGACTTTACGCGGCGTATCTATAGATACGCCGACGTAAAGGCTATCTGAATCTGGCCCCATATTTTTTACTTTTTGATATATCATTTAAAAAATAAATTAAAAAATAAAATGTCTCCTCAGTTGAGACCGATACGTATTCTTCTACATATTTTTGGTAAAACAAAACAAAACGCAATAAGCGTATATTGATTGGTTTGCGCAAAACTTATAGCGTCTACAAAATAAGGGATAGATTTATGGAATTTTTTTTTACTAGTAATGGCGGCGATCTGCGATTTTTATTCTAACGGTGACATTGCGGCGGACACTTTTGACAAGTTTTTGGGACCATTTACATTTATACAGCGATTAGTGCTATAAAACTGCACTGATCACTGTGTAATTGTGATTGGCAGGGAAGGAGTAACACTAGGGGGCGCTGAAGGGTTTATATGTTCCCTAAAGTGTGTTCTAACTGTAGGGGGAAGGGGACTCACAAGGGGAGGAAACCGATCTGTGTTCCTCTGTACTGGGAACACACATCGGTCTCCTCACTTCTGACAGGAGGTGGATCTGTGTGTTTACACACACAAATCCACACTCCTGCCAGGATTTCCGGCAATCATGGGTGACATTGCGGCCGCCGGGCAAGCGCACCGGGTCACGAGCGATGCCGCGGGCGCGCACGCCCCCTAGCGGCCGCAATGCAAAGGATGTCATATGATGTCCACTCTGACAGTTCCTGCCGACATCATATTACTATGGCTCGGTAGGGAACTGGTTAAATGCTGAGCCCCATTACACATATTTTGAAAAAAATTGATGTTTTAGTATTTTGTGGTTGTTGTTTCGTTTTTTGTGTTTTAGGTTTTTTGCTTTTTCTTTTTTCTTTTTTTTTTTAATTGTTTATTTATAAATTTTTTAAAGTCATACAAAAGAGAATGCACATGAATCATCAACAGTTTGAAGGAATGCAGGTATACAATGTCTTAATGAACTACTACGCTTATACATTTGCACAGATTAAAAAATGGTGATGTGGATATACAAGTATCCTGAGTGTAATAAAGATTCAATCCCATCGAAGAAAGGTAGAAATAACAAACACATAGTAAAATAGGCAAGGCACAATGGTAGAGATCTAGGTAAATTTGGGACAATCACTCGTCCCAATCTCACAGAGATCTTAAGACCCAAGGAAACATAAACGTAAATAAACATAAACATATTGTAAACCTAACTTTGTTCGTTTCCTTCAGATCCATACACTGAATCATCCCATGCTGACCATGTTTCAGAAAATTTCTGTTCTGTACCCTCCACCGTAGCCGTCAATTGCTCCATTCTGCGTATATCAGCTACGGTAGTGAGTAGTTGTGGAATTGTTGGTGGTGAGGTGGACAGCCACAGTCTAGGAATGACCAGAACACCAGCCGGCGCAGGGCCTTAGAAATACCCGGATAGGGGAGACCTAACATACAGTGCATGGGGGTTAAGGAGACAGGAATACCGACCACTCTTTCCAACAACTCCTGTATTTGTAGCCAAAATTGGTGAACAGGGGGACATTCCCAAAATATGTGTAAATGAGTACCCACCGCACCATTACATCTCCAGCACTGTTTTGAGACTGTGTGATTGCGGGCGTGTAAAATATCTGGGGTCCTATACCAATGCATCAGGACTTTGTACGCGGTTTCCTTATGGGACACACATTGAGAGATCTTGGAAGTGTGCTTCCATATGCTCTCCCAATCCAACAAAGAGATGTTATGCTGTAAGATCTGAGACCACTTTCTCATGTAGAGGTGGATATTCACTGCCATAGGAACTGCCTCCTGCAATATTTTGTAGATGGTAGAGATCATTTGGGGTTCGTGAGGGCCTCTAGCGCATAAGGCCTCAAAGTCAGTTGGCTTCTCTAAAGTCAAAGTGGGGGATCTGGAGGAGAAAAAATGTCTAATCTGTAGGTATGAATGGAAGAGTTTTTGGGGAACCTGATGTTTTTTTTGCAACTCAGGGAAGGTCAGTAAGCGTCGAGTCACTGGATTAACAAAGTGTCGTATTTGGAAAAGTCCTGCCTGAGTCCACGGCAACATACGGTCATAGGAGAGGCTATCTGGTATATCTGGGTTGAATAAGACGTTCAAGAGTGGTGGGCTCGGGGAAGACAAAGAAAAGCGCTCAGAGCAGCGTTTCCAAATAAACAACGTGAACAACATGGGAGCCAAACAGATTTTCCGCAATTGGGGCATATGAAGAGCAGTGGAAGGCCAGAGCATATAGCAAGGGTGGACCGGGGATGTGACACTCATTTCTAGTTCCGCCCACCTATTTGGTGCTTTCCTGGAGGTCCATGAGGCAAGAGCTCTCAAATGTGACGCATAGTAGTATTTAATGAAGTCTGGGCCTCCTAAACCCCCCCTGTCCCTCCGGGCCAAGACCACCGACCCTGCCAACCTGTGTGAGGCATTATTCCAGACAAAGTTGAGACTCCTCCTTTGGAGGGATTTCAGCTGTGTCAATGGGAGCGCTACCGGCAGTGTATTTAAACAAGTATAACAATTTAGGAAGTATAGACATTTTAAGAACATTAATTCTCCCCAACAGGGATAGGGGGAGGGTGGTCCAGTGAGTCAACAAACGGTTGGTTTCCGCAAACAGGGGAGGGAAGTTGGCCCGGTATAGAGTATCATAAGAAGCAGTGAGCTGAACCCCTAGATATTTAAGTGACTGAGAACACCAATGATAGTTGTACCTCCTTTGGAAGGAGGACAAGAGAGGAATATTTATGGGCAATGCTTCCGTTTTAGCAGCGTTAATTTTAAAACCTGAGAGGCAACAAAAGGTTGTTAACACCGTATGTAAGTGAGGTAAGGAGGAGTGTGGGTGAGTGAGGGTGAGGAGAACGTCATCTGCGAATAGGGACAATTTATATTCCGTGTGTCTAAGATGAACACCCCTAATGTCCGAACAATCCCATATAACCGCAGCCAGGGGTTCCAAACTAAGAATGAAGAGCAGCGGCGATAGGGGACAGCCCTGTCTCGTGCCATTACTAAGGGAGAAAGGACTGGATAAATGTGAGGAAAGTTGTACTTGTGATGTGGGCTTCGAGTACAAGGCTTGGAGAGCCCGGACAAAAGGGCCTGAGAAGCCGTAACGACTAAGTATTGCAAACATGTACGGCCAACTAAGTCGGTCGAACGCTTTTTGGGCGTCTAAACTAAGAATCAAAGCAGGATTTTGTGTTTTAGTAATAAGATCTATAAGATCGATTGTGCGACGCGTGTTGTCATCTGCATGTCTCATGGGGACGAAACCTACCTGGTCTCTGTGGATTAAAACTGGTAGCAGTAAGGATAATCTGTTTGCTAAAATCTTGGTGAAAATTTTATAGTCCGAGTTTAATAGGGCGATGGGGCGATAGTTATCGGGAAGGGAATGCGTCTTTACCTGGTTTAGGGATAACGGTCACATAAGCGTGTAAAAACGAAGAGTGCGGTATATTGCCCTGAAGTAGCGAGGTGAACAGGGCTAACAAATGTGGAGTTAGGGTCGGTAAGAACGTCTTGTAGTAAGAATAAGGGAGGCCGTGCGGGCCGGGGACTTTATGTGAGGGGAGGTGTTTTATTACTTCAGTTAATTCTTCTACAGAAATAGATTGATTTAATGAGGAGCGTTGGTCCGGTGTTAGTCTGGGAAGGTGTATAGAGGACAAGAAGGTATCTAGTCTGTCGTGTGAGAACTGTGTCTGCGGGTCTGTGCTCAAGCAATTATAAAGTTTACTATAATAGTCTCCAAAAATTCCGGACATGGTCTGAGGACAGTGGGTAGGTGTACCATCCGCCTGTACTATATGGTCAGGGATGGTTAGAAAAGGGCGGGGTTTTAGCTTGTGGACAAGCATCCTATGAGGTTTGTCTGCATACTCATAAAACCTCTGCTTAGACCATAACATTGACTTTGAGATTTTGTTTGCATCTACAGACTTAATGCGGTTACGTATAGCAATCACCTTTCGCAAGCGACCCACCGTAAGAGAGGTAAGCAACTGTGTCTCTGCCGTCTGCAGCTGGGCCACAAGCTCCAACCTGAGCTTAACAGAGTCGCGTTTCAGGCGAGAACCAGCCGAGATGCACTCCCCCCTAAAAAATGCCTTATGGGCTTCCCATAAAGTAGAAGTATCAGGGACTGAGCCAACATTTAAATGAAAGAACTCCTCCAAGTTCTGAAGAAGCCTATCCTTGGTTTCGGCATGCCGCAAAAGAGATTCGTTAAGCCTCCAATGACACGTCTTAGGTGATGCAGCTTGGAGCTCCAAACCCAAGGAAATGGGGGCATGATCAGACCACGTTATAGGATCTATTTCCGAAAAAACTATGTTGGGCAGTAGAGGGGCAGAAACCAGGAAGTGGTCTAGACAGGAGTATAGTTTATGTGGGGGGGGGGGGAGTATATTGACGTTGAGTAGGATGCTTCACTCTCCATGTATCAAAAAGATTATGGGAGCGAATTAATTTGCGAAAGGAGGTGGACAATTTTAAGACCTGAAGAGATGGGGTCTGGTGAAACAAAGCACGTCTATCTCTGCTGGGAGACATGCACATATTGAAATCCCCCCCTACGATCATGAAAGGCTGAGAAAAGGAATGCAGCCGATCAAGAACTCCAGTGAGGAAACCAATCTGCCCTGTGTTGGGTGCATAAACATTAGCTAAGGTGAAGGAGGTATTCTGGCAAATACAGTTCAGGAGGACATATCGACCCCGGGGGTCCAGAGTTGAAGCTAGAACCCGTATGGGGCACAAACGTTTAATTAGTATAGCCACTCCGGCTTTCCCAGACGGATCCGAGGCCATATAAACTATGGGAAACATTCTAGATGCAAATTTAAACAAACCCCCTGGGCGGAAATGCGTCTCCTGAACCATTATCACATCAGCTCCAGAGGACTTGAATTCCTTCAAGGCCAGCCAGCGCTTACGCAAGGAATTCAAGCCCTTAACATTACAAGAAAATATCTTTAAAGCCATATTATATCCATGGGGAGGTATGCATACAACATCTTAACATAGCTCATGGGTAGGAGGTGGTCTACTCCAATAAAATCTGGTAGAAACCCGAACATATCAGCAATTCCGAGCAATAAGACATTTTGTGACGAGTACATTACCTGCAGCAACATGTAGGAACACCAGGTCAAAAAAGGACCTGACAAAAAATTTAAAGGTTTAACAAAAACAAAGTGTAAAGATAGTAAAAAAAGGCAAAAAACTAAAAAAATAACAAAAAGTATGATTTGAAAGCCTGAAGGGAAATTGACCTTCAGGAGGCCAAGGCGGGACATCTTGGACATGTAGAGGAACATGATAGACAGCAGCAACGACGAGCTCTGGCCCGCTCCTGTAGAGGGTGATCGTTCTCGGACAGTCAACAAATAAAATCTCAAACTGTGGGAACGGTAGCCTTCCAATATGTGTGGCAAAGTGGATCGGAATTAGTAACGGAACTGAACGGACCCCTCAGAAAAACGAAGTAGGAGACGTAAATCAAGGGTGTCTCTGGGATTCAGGTGGGGGGTCTAGGCACATTGGTGCATAGCGGTGTGGAGAAAGCCTTCTGTTGTCGTCGACGGACTGGAGTCCAAATTGCTGCAGGGGCCTGAAGGGGCCTTGTAGCCAGAGCAGGCGGAGGTAGCTGAAGGTCTTCATCTGGGACAGGTGGCAAACCCAAGTTGCACGTGAAGACCTCACATTCATGAAGATCTTTGATGGAGTATTGTGTACCATCTTTGGAAGCCGAGAGGCGAAACGGAAAACCCCATCTGTAGGGGATTTGATGGTGTTGGAAGTGTGCCGTAATTGGGCGAAGATTGCGCCGCTTGGCCAGGGTGATGGGAGAAAGATCACTGAATATCTGGATTTTGGAGCCCTTGAAGTCAATGCGATTCTTGTTGCGTGTAGCTGTAGTTAGGGCTTCCTTACTTTCATAATAGTGGAAACGAACTATTACGTCCCTTGGGTTGGATCCAGGGGGGGGTTTAGGAGCCAAGGATCTATGGGCTCTATCTAGGCGCCAGTCTATATCAGGTATGTGAGGAGCCAGTGTGACGAAAAGAGCAAGTAGATAGCCCCGCAGCTCCTTATCATTCACCGTTTCGGGAACTCCACGGAACCTCAAGTTTGAACGATGCTCTCTATTCTCCAAATCTTCTTGCTGGAGCTGTAGTTGGGAAACTGTATGTTTAAGATAAGCATTTTCCTCCTCCAGTGCATGCATGTATTGAACAGTCTCATCAAACTTAGTCTCCAAAGCATCTGTGCGCTCTCCAAGCTGGTCAATCTCCCCCTGAGCTCTTGAGCAAGTTTTCCAACTGCATTAGTTATGTTGCGTGTCAAATCTTGAAGAAGCGCCTGCAGTTTCAAGTCTAAGACTGACACCGTGACTACTTCCGTGGGGCTTGCTAGTTGGGAGGCATGGTTAGTGCGAAAGACATCTGGTGCAGAGGCCGGGAGGTCTGCAGGTTCTGTTTGTTCCATTGGCGCATTCAAGGCTGGGGACTGCGGCCTGTGCAAAAAACGCTCCATGGTTTGCGCAGATCTCGGTGGCGGAACAAAACCCTGGTATACGTTCTTCTGAAATCCTACTTTACCCATGTAGTGTTCAGAGATGACCGGAGGTAACTAGTATTGATCCTGTGGTTGTGAAAGCTGTTGAAGCAAAGCGGGACCCCTTAGGGGAGGAGTGGGGGCAGAAACGAGTCTAAGACATGTCCCTCATTGTTGCTGGCCGTGCATGTAACCTCCTATTTTGCGCTACTGGGGCGCATCTGATAGTCTAGAGACTTGCGGGATGAGGGGTATGGCCCTTTAAAAGTCTGCAAAGAATACCGCGAGGGGGAGGAGGAGGCCTGATGAACAGACAGATAGGGAGTCAAGTCTGATACACGCAGAGGATTTTCTCTCTGGGGTCAGATATTGTGTTGGGGAGCCACAGCTGACGGGGGGGGGGAGGAGCAGACGCCAGCGGACCATAAAATGGCTATATGCAGGTAGAGAGTGGAGCTGGCCCTCAGGGGGTCTCAGGCAGGCTTCCAGAAGTGGCCAGATCCCCTGCCCTCTCTGAGGATGCTGTCACAATCGGGCGTGGAGAGGAACAAGCTTCAGGGGGGGGCCGGGTGTAATAAGATGGCCGCCTTCCTCCAGAACTAGGCCGGAGCCGCGGTGTTTCCTAGTTTCGGCCGCCGATCGGGAGGGCCCCGCTCCGAACGGACCTCGTCGGGTCTCTGCGGCTCCAGGGGGGGTCTGAGTATGTGTCCCGGGAGGAGGATTAGAGGACTGTAACCGGCACTGTACCTTGGGAGAAGCTCCTTAGGCTTAGGATCGTCGGCAGGCCTCGGATCCACGGAGCTGGGAGTCAGGGCTCCAGAGGTCTCCCTGCGGCGCCTCGTTGGCCACTATCCGCTCAGGCTGGTGCACGGACGCAGCTGGTCCTTGAGGGTGACGTGTAGCCCCGGTCTCAGCACCCAAACCCGGAGGATGCAGGAGGGACGAGAGGCCCAAGATGGTGGCGGGCCTTGGCCAGCCGGGGAACCAGCAGCAGATTGCGTGGAGATGCCCGGACCACTCGATACAGGTACGAGGAGGGCTAGGGAATGTCCAGGGATGGGTATAGCAGCCCCACAGATCCACCAGGGCTCAGTTATGTGGAGGATGGCAGTGGATTATCCCTCGGGTCAGCGGAGCTCTGCAGCAGCACGTCCACCCTGGTAAACGTCCAGACACCTTTTTGCTTTTTCTATATCATTTTGATAGTTTTTTTTTTTTTTGGGGGGGGGGGGTAGTAGTGTGAACCTATTGTTGAAATGGCAAAACTGCCTTTTGTTTGCAGCATATCACCACATACTGGTGCGATACTGTGATGTGCACATGATCACCACAATGTAATGTCATAACTGCCACTGAAGTTAGGTGATTCCCTGTATTCATTATGTCTGTGAGGCCTAAAGGGATGTAGCTAGTAGAGCATGATCTGCATCTGCAGGCCAAAGTATTGGTTGGGCAGCACCATTGAGAGGCAGACAATCTATCTTTTCTTTTTTACTTTTTGCGCAAATTATACAGCTAGAGCCCACAGAAGAAATCATAGCGTGGATAACTAAGCCTTCCTCATCATCCTCCTCCTCCCAGATACAGAGAAGCACATCAGCAGATGCAAATGCACACTTTTCTTCCTCCTCTGTTACAGTTAATTCTGCCATTACCCAGAAAGCTGGCATGAAGGGGTCAGCAGAATTATTTCAGCACATCATGAGTAGCTTTCTGCATCAGTATATACAGAAATGTATTTTATTAGCTGTTGAAGAAGAGAACATAAAGAGCATGAAGGGAGAGGACACCAGGCCTGGATAAGCAATTACCAATAATATTCCTGCAGCTTCAGCGTACTTCTAAGTGGAACTGAGCAATAAAGAGTGTGGAGGCGATGAGGTGGCATACTATACCTGGGTGTCAGAGATTATAGAAGAGGAAAGTGAGGGAAAACATCAGAGAGGCAGGATGTTTTCCAGAGGCAGGGGCAGCTTGCAGAAGAGTAGAGGAAGCAACTGTCCTATTCCACAGGTGCAGACCACTATCCCCAGGCAGCTTCACAAAGTTCAGCAGTCTGGGACTTTTTAACACATCTGCTGCTGACTGCATTGTAGTGCTTTGCAGATGCTGTCTGCAGTGTGGTAAATGTGACAGCCATTTGGGTACCACATGCTTGAGGAGACACATGAATGTTTACCACCTATGCATGGTGGCTCAACATGTGAATAACTCCTCCTAACTCTACCCTTTCCCCCTTTCCCTCAACTCACAATAATTGCGTCCGCTGCAACATGTGTGACCTTAGGTGATAGAGATGGACGTTTGACAAGCTGGCTGTTGCCCCTGCTGTTTGAAATGCAGCATACTAAAAGTGCTTAAAGGGGTTGTAAAGGGAAAAAAATCATAAATAGCTTCTTTTACCTTAGTGCAGTCCTCCTTCACTTACCTCATCCTTCGATTTTTGCTTTTAAATGTCTTTATTTCTTCTGAGAAATCCTCACTTCCTATTCCTCTGTCTGTAACTCCACACAGTAATGCAAGGCTTTCTCCCTGGTGTGGAGTGTCGTACTCGACCCCTACCTTAAATTACATGAGAGTCAGGACGCTCTCTACGTTGCAGAAAGAGAAAGGAGCGGTGTGTTGAAGTAAGTGAAGCAGGACTGCACTAAGGTAAAGGAAGCTAGTTAGGAAAAAAAATACCTTTACAGCTCCTTTAAATTCTGTTTATTTATTCAGTAGAGTGTATTTCAGTATTTCCTCTTTTTTAATGTAAAAAAAATAACCACTTATAGTCTCGTGCACAAGGGCATCTAAATACATGTGCCCAGATGCATTTGGAGCTCATTTCTAAACATATCTAAGCACATGTAATGATTTTCTATGGATAGATGCAAGCTAGAGGTTCAGCGGCATATACATGCATTCATTCTAGCTGTGTTTCGAGAAAAAAGAAATGTGTGTGCCCAAAAATGGTTTGGCCTGGTTTTATGCAGTTAAATGCACAGGAGGGTGCACTACAGTGACAGTCCAGAGGATGGTGCCGGTTGCAGAAACAGTAAGGAATGTACAAGTCAGAGTTTCAGCAGCAGGCTTGGGTTACCAGGAATAAAGCCAAGGGTCAAAGCAGGTAGCAGACTTGGATAGCCAGAAACAACGCCAAGCTATCTAGCAAACTCAGATAGCTAGTAATTAGTCCAAGGGTCAGGGCAGGTGGTGTACTCAGATAGCCAGGAAACAAAGCCAGGGGTCAGTACACAGGAATCAATAGAGGATAACAGGCGGGTGCAGGGTAACAGCTAGCTTACAGTCCCCACATTACACATTTACATCTCAATGTACACATCATTATATCATCCTAATGCAGTGAATCCCTCTCAGCGATTGTTTAATGAATTCCCCACATATGGAATCAAAAACCACTCTTTAAGGATCAATATTGCCACAACTTTAGACACTTAATTCTGTTTAGAAACAAAGCAGCTGGGTATTTTCTTCATCTACCAGACCCTCATCCTAGACAAGCAATGTTGACTAGGACAAGGGCCTTTTCCCCACAACCCTGGCTTAGTGGCTATGGGGGCTCTAAGTATGGGGGGTTTTAGAATATGGAACCCATCTTTAGGCTAAGGGGATCCCCAGATACTCATCCCCCTCTTCAATTGAGTATGGGGTACATCTCTTATTAATCAGTGATGCAAATCCACATGGACTCATTGAACAAAAGGGAGCAACTTGTTCATTGATACAGCACAGTTCTTTCTGCTGTGGCAGCTTGAAGCTAGCCTAAGAATTAGTGTTACAGGTGTTTACTTCTTGTTGCAAAGTAATGACCTCTGTGGATCAGAACACTTTAAGAATGATCTCACACAATCCCTAAAGCTCCCTTGTTGCTTCCCCCTATCACTTCACCATGGAACTCCAGACAGGCAAGACCTTCAATACCTACACTGCACACTTACAATTAAAAGAGAAGTATAGGAATTAAAAAAAAAACATTCATACTTACCTGGATGGATTCAGAATTGGTTAGATACTGTATATGTCCCTTACTGCAATCAACAACTTTTTGCTCTGCCACTCCAGTGCTCACTGAAGCACACAAGTGTACAGGGAGCACTGGCTCATGGCCAAAAGATCTGTGGCCCTACTCCTCCTTTAACTTTTTCTGAGGGCTAATACAATTGAGTCATTAATTTGATAAATGCAAGACACAAAAAAGGAGAACTAGGTCAAAGTTATTGTACAATAGCTTATCTTCATTACAAAGACACCACTAGGGCTCACTAAGACACTTCAGTATTGTATTTTGTATTTTTAAAATACAAAATGTTTTTAGGAAGGGTCATCATATAGATTGTTAAACAGTGTGTAATGACATAATGAAGTCAGTGTGCAAGAAGAAAGGTTAGGGAACATTTGCATGTAATTAAAAATGTATCAACCCCAATAATTAAAAAACTACCTCTGTGATATGAAAACAAGACCTAATTATAACATTTTGACTGAATGAAATAGACAGTTCTCTGAGTATATATATATATATATATATATATATATATATATATATATTATATATATATAGGGTTACACAGAAAACTGTATCTTGAAAATAAATGCACTAAGATAGTCTAAAATTAGGCAAATGATTTAACATACTCATACACAATGTCCTTTGTTAGGCAACTTCATATTCTAAGGTCCAGATCCACAAACATCTGCCCCGTCGCATCGTATCTGAGATACGCTACGCCGCCGTACCTTACCTGGCTTTAGTTCGAATCCATAAAGATTTTGCGCCGTAAGTTACGGCGGTGTAGTGTATCTCAAGCGGCGTAACCATGAGGAATTCAAGTTGGGCAGGTAGGGAGTGTGTTTCATTTAAGGGAAGCGCATCCCCGCGCCGATCGAACTGCACATGCTCCGTTCAGAAATTTCCTGCCATGCATTGCGCTAAATTACATCGCATTAGACATTACGTACATTCAAATTTCGACGCGGGAATGACGGCCATAATTAACATGGCAAGTCTAACTATAAGCCACAAAAGCAGCTTTAACTATACGCCGGAAAAAGACGACTAGAGACGCCGTAAAATAATGCGACGGCCGCGCGTACGTTCGTGGATCGTTGGAAATAGCTCATTTGCTCATTTACTCGACGCGGAAAACGATGAGAATTCCACCCAGCGGACGCCGAAGTATTGTATCTACGATCCGAAGGTGTACGAAGGCGTACGCCTGTCGGATCAAACCCAGATGTGTCATATCTTGGTTTGAGGATTCAAACTAAAGATACGACGCAGGTAAATTTAAAGTACACCGGCGTATCAGTAGATACACCGGCGTACTCTCTCTATGGATCTGGCCCTAAATATCCAGGCCCAGACTCAGTCAAACTAGGGAATATCAGAGGTAGGCAAGTTGAACCTTTGGTATTTTATTATAATCAACCAGAGAACTATTAACCTATTCTATGAAAAAAATGTATCTACTTGCATAGTCCTTCTACTTTAATCTGAAAAATATAAACTTAAAAAAAATTTGTTCTTAAAATCTAAATAAAAGTTGTGGTTTAGCCAATGAAGCCCACGAGAGACAGTTGAAATTCTGCATATGCAATGTTTACCTTATTTCTTCTATTTTAATATAAAAATCTCTCATTTTCTTTGTCCTGCAAAGCTAAACAAGGGATGTGGTTTAGGAAATGAGAACGACAAAACTTGTTGAAATAATGAGTATGCAGTGTGCCATTCTACTTAAATTTTTTGTATGAAAAAACATACATTTAAAATATATATTTTTTTTTAATCTCCAAAGCTGAACAGGTGATGTGGTTTAGCAAATAGGACCTACAAGAAATTGTTAAAATACTGTATACATAATGTGTACCATACTTCCTTCTATTTAAAAAAAATACATAAAAAAAAAAAGAAGCTAAATGAGGGAATTTTTTTCCAATTTGGCCCAAAAGAGAGTATTGAGATACTGTGCATCCAATGTATACTATGGGCCAGATTCAGGTACAATTGCCCTGCCCTGGCTCAGAGTATCAGAGATACACTACGCCGCCTTATTTTACCTGGCTCTAAGACAAATTCAGGTAGATTTCGGCCCGTAGATTGCGGCGAAATCAAAATACGCGATTAGGGGGCGTGAAGCATTTAAATTAGGCGATCAAACTGCGCATGCTCCGTTCAGAAATTTCCCACCATGCATTGCGCAAAATAACGTCATTACGTCCGTTTTTTTTTTTAGTAGCGTCGTTTACGTACATTTCTTTTTCCTTCAAATATTTTATTGGATTTTCAAAATAGGTACAGAGTACAATTAAAGAGTGTACGTTGTGCAAAAACATTATAACAGGAGTTACATCAGAACAGGTTGTGCTGCTAACAATAATGAGTATACTAGGCGTGGGGTATAGGCTATAGATACATATCAAGTATAGGCGTCCACTCCTCCAATGTGGCACCCCCATTGGGAGCAGTAGTGCCACAAGGGAGGAGGGGAGATACATATCGTGATAACATAAAACATTGAAGATAACACATAAGGAACCTTGTATAGCGAGGTCTGAAAGAGGAGAGAAAGAGATTTGAAGTGAAGAATAAGGTGTTGCTCGGTCAAGAAAGAGTGCAATGAGAGTCTTGGAGGGTTGTCTTTATGTAACATTCGCAACTTTCGTCCAGGTGGACCACGGCAGCCACTGTTGGTTTGTGACAGTGGTGTGTCCATTGCTGGAGGCCATCATGGTCTCATAACTAAAGTGCAGGGCCACTAGATTTAGGATTTGATCCCTGGATGGGGACACGTCTGATTTTCAGTGTCTCGTTAAATTGAGCCTAGCTGCTAACAGTATGTGTGTGGTTGTGTATCTCAGGTGGTGAGGGATGTCTTCGATGGTGAGGTTGAGGAGTGCAAGAGCAGGGGATGGCAAGATTTTGGGCACCGGTGACTTCAAATATAAGCTTAAAGGTGTCGTTCCAATAGTTCTGGATATTTGGGCATTTCCAAAAATGTGCAGCAAGTCCCCTTTAGCGGCCTTGCATCTCCAGCAAACGCTGGAGTTTTGCGTGCCGAAAGATGCTAGTTTTGTGGGTGTAAGGTACCAGCGCAGCGAGATTTTCTGCGTAAGTTCCCAAAGGGCTGCTGATTTGGTGAATTGGTATATTGATCTAAAAGCACGCTGCCATTGGGCTTCAGTGAAGGTGCATGTGAGGTCATATTCCCATTTGTGATGTGGTGGAAGTTTGGAGAAGGTACGTTTTTGGCGGAGGTTGTTGTAGAAGTGGGAGATGCCTTTGGCGGTGGAAGCGGGGTCAGTGAGGTAGTTCCACGTCTTAGAAGGAAGGGTGTAAAGGAGGAGGGGGATGGAGCGCAAGCAGTGGCTAACTCGTAGGAAGGTAAACTGTTCAGCGTCTGGGGGTTTGAATTCGGCCTGTAGTTGTGTGAAGGACCGTCCCGAACTAGGTCTTGAATATGGTGGATCCCATGTGTGGACCACCTTGACAGTGAAAGGTCTGGTGAGAGGAACCGTAGGGATTCCAGAGGGATTTTGAAGTGAGTTGTGGCAGGAGCTGGACCGAGCATGGAGATCAACTTCCCCCATGCCTGGACCGACGCTTTCATGGTCGGGGGGATGGATGATGGGACATGAGCACCTAGAGGGGTGCTCAGTATCCAACTACTTAGGTCAGGATGGGTGAGTGCCAGGCTCTCTATTTGTCCCCACGGTGAAGTGAGGAGGGGTTGGAACCATGCGGGCAGCTGGGCCAGAATGGCCGCAGTGTGGTAATCTTTAAAGTCTATTGAACCTGCACCCCCAGCTAATTTGTGTTTGGACAGTGTCGCATGAGCGCATCTAGGTTTTTTACCGTTCCATAGATACTTGTTGTAGATCGTTTGCAAGGACCTGAAAAATGAGGCAGGTAACGGGATGGAGAGGGTTCTAAAGAAATACAGGACTTGGGGCAAGCAAATCATTTTGAAAGCTGCGAGTCTCCCTGACCAGGAAAGTTCGTGTTTCGCCAATTGTTGTGTGGTTGCTTGGATGATTTGGAGAAGTGGTGAGAAGTTACAGGAGTAAAGATTTTTAAGAGATCTTGGCAGTTGAATGCCCAAGTAAGAGATGTCGTTGTGTGCCCATTTAAATGGATATTGTAGCTGTATGAGGTTTCTGGTTGTGGCGTCAATGTTGAGGTCTAGAATGTATGACTTAGTCGTGTTCACTTTGTAATACGATACCAAGCTAAACCAATTCAGTAATTTTTGTACCTCAGCCAGGGAGGATGTTGGGTTAGTGAGGATGAGAATGACATCGTCAGCAAAGAGGCTGATCTTATGGGACTGTGGGCCAATTTGGAGGCCTGTGATAGCCTTATGAGAACGTATGTGTTCCGCCAGGGGTTCCATAAGCATGTTGAAAATAAGTGGAGATAGTGGGCACCCCTGGCATGTGCCGTTTGTAATGGAGAAGGGGCAGGAAAGCATTCCTTCCGTGAAAACTTGGGCCATAGGGTTGGTGTAGAGTGCTAGTACGGCGTTTAGGATGAAGTCTTTAAAGCCAAACTTTTGGAGAACAGCAGTAAGGTAAGTCCAGTTAACCCTGTCGAACGCCTTCTCTGCATCTAGTGATAGCAGCAGAGAAGGCGCTCCGGTGGATTCTGCGTGGTGGATTAAATTGAGCATTCTCCTGGTGGCGTCTGAAGCCTGTCTGCCCCGTGTGAATCCTGTTTGGTCTTTATGGATTAAAGTGGGCATAATTCCTAGCAGTCGTGAGGCAATGGTTTTGGCGTAAATTTTGAGGTCGAGATTTAGAAGGGATATGGGGCGAAAATTCTGGGGGATATTGGGCTCCTTCCCTGGCTTCGGTAGAGTTATAATCAAAGCTGATAAGTATTCTTTGGAGAAGGTAGAAAAGGCAGCGCTATTAAACAGTTCAGCGAGGTACGGGGATAGAGATAGGGAGAATTGTTTGAAGTATTCTCCTGTCAGGCCGTTGGGGCCAGGTGCCTTACCACTAGGGAGGGAGGCAATAGTTTTATTAATTTCCTGTTCTGTGAACGGGGCGTTAAGCGCCTCCAGTTGTTGTTCAGTCAGGGATGGCAGGTTTATCTTGTGTAGGAAGTCGTCGATTTCGTCCTGTGTGGGTTGTGGGGTACCAGGGTCACGTTTCAGATTGTATAGATCACCATAATAAGCTCTGAACGCATCAGCTATGTCCTGCGGGTTCGTCAGAGTGAGATTTGAGTGGGGGTGGATTAAGTAGGGAATCTTAGCTTTTGCGCGTCTGCCCTTAAGGCGTTGGGCAAGCTTTTTCCCTGCTTTGTTGGAGGTGGAATATGAAGTCGCTTTGAATTTCCTCTGAAGGAATTCATAGGAGTGTAGGAGTAACGTCTTAAGTTCCTGTCTGAGGGACAGTAGGAGGGTCGTCTGGGGTCCAGTAGCGTTAGTTTTGTGTGCTGATTCTAAGGAAGCTATTTGGGAAGTCAGGTCATTCAAGCGCTGCATTTTCTTTTTCTTATGATGGGAGCTCAATCTAATCAACATTCCTCTAATGTACGCCTTGTGCGCGCTCCACACCACCGCAGGGTCAGACACAGAGCCCTTATTCAGCATAAAAAAGTCATCAATTTTTTCTAAGATATCTGGCTTGTATTCGTCATTTTGAATAAGGTAGTTATTTGCCCGCCAAACAAATGTGGGTCTATGTGAGTTGGGATCATCTATCGTTATTGATATCGGGGCGTGGTCTGACCATGTTGCAGTGTGGATCTCAGATATGCATATTTTCTGTAAGATCCATTTGTCAGTTAAGAACAAATCGATTCTGGAGTATGAGGAGTGCCTGTGGGAGAAAAAAGTATAGTCCGGTCTGAGCCGTGGAGACATCTCCATGCATCATACAGGTCATGGCGGAGAATGACGTTTTTTAGAGGAGATTCGCGCCTTTTTGCGGCTGAGGTGGAGTCTAAAGTAACATCCGGGACCATATTGAAGTCTCCGCACATTATGAGATGTCCCTTCCGGATAGGTTTGGTGTAAGCAAGTACCTTGCGCAAGAACTTCATTTGATGGGTGTTCGGGGCATACAGGTTTACAAGGGTATATGTGGCCCGGTTTATGTTGCAAACAGTTATTAGAAAACGACCTTCAGTGTCTGCAACAGAGTCTAGGAGTTGGAAGTCCAATGTATCTTTGAATGCTGTCATGACACCTTTAGTTTTGGTAGAGTGGTTAACATGTGTGAACTGTCGGTTGGAGCAAAGGGCCGTATCTGACGGCAGCAGGTGTGTTTCTTGGACACACACAACGTCACTGTGGAGGGCCGCAGCGGTCTTCCACAATGAGTGTCGCTTGGCAGGGTGATTAAGACTGTTCACATTTAGTGAGAGAATTGTGAGCGGCATCTTGAGGGCTGCGGCCCGGTGTGTGTAACTGGGTAACACTTACAGATAGTTGACTCAGACCAGACCGGGTGTGGATTAGGGAGGATGACCTGAGGTGGAGTGTAGCAGCAGACCAGAGGCGTGCGGTCCCAAAAGCGATCGTCGCTGTAGAGTCGGTTCTTGAGCTTTGGCGTGGAGATTAACTGGTAGTAGAGTGGCAGACAGTGGTCCTGGAAGCAATGAATGCGAGAAAGCTGCAGATAGAGCAACAAGTTATCTGATCATAAAATGAAAAACTTAAACCAAAGAAAAAAACAAAGCAGGATATTGATTAGTGCGATCCGGTATAGTGAAAACCTGTGGGTCACAATGCCAGCAACATCAACAAAGGAAAGATTCTTAGAGGGGGTGTAAGCCACGCTGAAGCCTCTAGGTGGGGGTATCAAACAGTTATTAACTCGAGGAGTCGGGTGTATAAGGGATGTAACAAGCCAGAGCTCAGGGGAACTATGTGAACGTTGAGTGGCCAGGGCACGTAATGGCAATTCAGGTGCGGTTGCGATCCATGCGTTTCTTCTGGGGATTCGGTCCCCCCTGGGAAGTGGCGGGTTTGGGAGGTTCTAGCAGGATTCCCCAAGCGCGGAGCAGACGCATGCCGTCATCTAGAGTGTTGATGCTGTGGTTCTGACCATTCCTCACGATGAGGAGGGTGGCAGGATAACGCCACTTGTATGGCACCTTGTGGTTCTGGAGACCCTTAGTAATCGGGCTTAGATGGCGCCTTTGTTGTAGTGTAAACTTGGAAAGGTCAGGGAACAGTTGGATGTCAGTGTAAGGAGCTGGCAATGGCGATTTGGTTTTGATTCCCATCATAAGTTTTTCTTTAACTTGATAGAAGTGGATCCTCATTAGTACGTCTTGGGGACCGAGGCTGCCAGGTGGGAAGGTTTGGGGATTCTGTGGATCCTGTCTATTATCAGGTCGCGTGGGGCTGCATCAGGAACGACAAGGTGGAGCAATTCCTTGGCATAGCGAGGCAGATCCGCGGGTAGAATGGATTCTGGGACCCCCTTAGCTTAACATTATTACCTTCCGCTGGGAGCTTTGCCTCGGAATCTCTAGGTGCCCACTCAGCTTGGCGCGCATCCATGCGCCTGATCCTCCTTCACTCTCCTCATAGGCGTCATCTATTATGTCGTTTACTGTGAGATGTGCAATCAGACATTCCCATCCCCTTCCACGTTAGTAACTCTGTCGTCTAGGGAGTGTATGTCTGAGGTGACTTGGCACAACAGGGAGGAGAGGTCTGTCATGAGGGATGTCTGTAGCGAAAGGAGCATGTCCCTTCAGGGTGGTGTCCATGACTGGTTGGCCTGAGGTGGGAAGGACGCCATGGAGGAATGTAAGGCTGGGTTGGAGAGGAGGGGGGTTGCAAGCCTGGGCCTCGATTTGCGGGTGGAGCACTCGCGGCGGCGTGTCAAGCCGCATCTTGGCTTTAGCTGGGCTGGGGAGGAGGGGGTCACTCTCCTGGAGGTGGGACAGGGCAGCATCGGTACCTGGCTGGGGGGATTCCCCTGTAGTTTCGTCCGGGAGGTCTGTATAGGAGTCTCGAGGTTCTTCCAGGCCGGCGCCATCTTGGATAGCTCCGGTCCGCATCGCCGGCTTGTAGGCGAATTCTGTCAGTTTTTGCGGCTGGTACTCCGGGTATCTCTTTCTCGACATGTCGGGGAGGATCACTGCAATGTTTGGAGTAGAGGAGTGGGTAGATGATGGCTCGATTCTGGCCGTTGTCGCTGATTCTATTCCCCTGGCTTAGGAGCTGTGCTTTCAGGCATCCATGTCCCTCTCCGGCCGGCCACGCCCCTCCGTTTACGTACATTTCTATTCCCGGACGACTTACGCAACAACAACAAAAAAATTGAAATTCGACGCGGGAACGACGGCCATGCTTAACATGGGCTGTCTAACGTTAGACCAGATTTTTGCTTCCCTAACTTTACGCAGCAAAAAATGACTACAGATGCCGTAAGAGAATGCGACGGACGATCGTAACTTTGTGGATCGCCGGAAAAAAAAGCTAATTTGCATACCCGACGCTGAAAACGACGCGAACTCCACCCAGCGGGCGGAAAAAAGATTGCAGCGTAGATCCGACGGCGTACGAAGATGTAAGCCTGTGGGATCGAAGCTCGAAGCCGCCATATCATGGTTTGAGGATTCAAACTAATGATACGACGCGGGTAATTTGAAAGTACTCCGGTCTAACAGGAGATAGACCGGAGTAATGGCTCTGTGAATCTGGCCCTATATTCCTTCTATTTTTATCTGACACATAAAATGTTGAATTGATTTGTTTCCTACACAGATAAATTTGGTATTTAATAGTTTCGTCAAAGATGCCTACAAGATGTTGTTAAAATACAGCGTATGCAGTGTTTACCATATTCCATCTACTTTGATATGAAACATGTTGTGCTAAAAATCTAAATGAGGGATGTAGTTTAGCCAGTGAGGCCTACAAGAGATTGTTTAAATAAATGTCTGTGCAGTGTGTGCCATATTTATTCACATTTTTTTTGTGCCTCCAAGCTAAATGTGGGACATGGCTTAGCTAATGTGGCTTAGTTAACATGTATGACATGCATACCATGTTTCTTCTATTTTTATCTGAAAAATAAAAGTTTAAATAGTTTTTTCACCCTACAAAACGAATTTAGGAATATGGTCACACAGACAAAGGGATCATGCTGGAGCTAAGAATAAGGTAAATATTACACATTTTTACTCTAACATTAGACTTAACAAGCATTTAATCTTTGCATTGTGGGTGGGCTACTACAAAGGTATTTTTTCAATTTCTTCCTGGGTTTGGGCTTTATATTTTGTCCAACAAAGTAGGAGGCAGTTACCATGTGTAAAATGCATTGCTGCTCCTGGCAAAAGTCCTTCCACAGTGGTAGCCATAGAGCTAAGGTCAGTAGAGAAGGAAGTATTTGCTTCACACAGCCTAAAATGTAAGGGGCATGGCTGCTTGTTGATGAGAAACAAGCTCAATATCTAATATATGAGCTCTTATGTAGGTGAGGGCAGGGCCACCTGTCATGTGACCCTGTCCCCCTCTGACGCAAAGGGAGAGACCAGGACTCCCCAGTGACGTGATGGGTGGCCCAACCCCCCTATGATGTTACGGCCACATAAGAGCTGTCACTGGCTGAAACCGTGTCATTCGCCGGGCTGTCTCCAGTGGAGACAGGTGATGCGTGCGCTGGGTGGACATTGCATCGCTGGATCCTAGACTTGGATGAAGAGGACATCTTCTCATCGATGGTCGCCAGCGGAGAGGAGATCACCCATCGCAGAAAACCAACAGTGTTGGAGCAGAGACCGAGAGTGGATTACCACCTCTGGATTATTTTTTTTTCTTTTAATAAAGGACTTTCTCCAAGGTGTGTGTGTTTTTTTTTTTTTTTACAATTCTTTACACATTCTTAGTGAAATGGTAGAGGTACAATGTACCCCATTACCAATTCACATAGGGGGGAGCGGGTTATGGGGGTCCCCTTTGTTAAAGGGGTCTTCCAGATTCCGATAACCCCCCGCCCGCAGACCCCCACAACCACCGGGCAAGGGTTGTGGGGATGAGGCCCTTGTCCCCCATCAACATGGGGACATGGTGCTTTGAGGGGTCACAGACCCCCAAAGCATCCTCCCAGTTGAGGACATGTGGCCTGGCACGGTTCAGGAGGGGGGGCTCTCTCTCGTCCCCCCTTCTTTTCCTGTCACCTGCCAGGTTGCATGCTCAGATAATGGGTCTGGTGTGGATTTTTGGGGTAACTCCACGCCATTTATTTTTACATTTGGGGTGAAGTTCCCCTTAAAATCCACACCAGACCTGAAGGGTCTGAAATGGATATTTGGGGGGAATCCCACGTCATTTTTTTTTTTTAATTGGCGTGGGGTTCCCCTTAATAGGGGTTCCCCTTTAGGACAATAACTTGCATATTAGCCTTTAAAATTAGCACTTTAGATTTCAAACGTTCGAATCCCATAGACTTTAATGGGTTTCTAAAGTTCACACAAACTTTTGGTCTGTTCACAGGTTCTGGTGCTAACCGAACGGGGTGCGTTCAGCTGATCCCTAGCTGGGACAATAGCCATATGCACCAATTGATCTCCTATAACTTAGAGATCACATCCATCTGGTAAGCGACAGTGTTAATTTTTGGTGGAGGCACTATTATGTCATCACTTCCTTCTGAATTCATCGGATTTGCCCATCACTGGGATGTTTTAGTGTATATGGAAAATTTTCACCATTTTCTTTGATTCTTTATTAAGCCTCGTACACACGCTCTGTTTAATTATCGGCAAGAACCAGCAAGAAATCTACTGGCAGAGCTTTCTTGCCGAGTATAACGAGCGTTTGTATGAGGCTTTCAGGTTTCTCGTCAAGAAAACTGCCTAAAATATCGACGAGAAAAGCCCTGTACACATGGGTCAGAATCTCGACAGGAAATCAAAAATCTCTTGCTGACTGAGTGTACAGACACTCCTTTCAAAAGAACCGTGGCTCTTTTGAAAGTCAAGAACCCGGTGATGTCATTTAGTAAGACGAGCATGCACTCGTCACATTCTATGCCATCGCCGCCATCTTGCTGCACCCTACCTATGCCTAGGAAACTACCGCTCATGCGTCAAAGTCATTTCGAGCATGCGCGGGTTTCCACGGCGACAGGTAAATATACACACTCTTGGGTTTCTCTGCAGAAATCACGAGAAAATAGAGAGCAGGTTCTCTATTTTTCTCGTTGAGATTTTAGGCAGTTTTCTTGACGAGAAACCTGAAAGCCTCCTACACACGCTCAGTATTCTCGGCAAGAAAGCTCTGCCAGCAGTTTTCTTGCTGGTTATTGACGAGTAAACCGAGCGTGTGTACGAGGCTTAAAATAGAGAACCGGCTCTCTATTTTCTCGTCATGATTCTCGTAAGTGTCAGAGACAGTGACGTGGATCTCTGTGTGTAAACACAGAGATCCACGTCTTGTCAGGGAGAGGAGACTGATGGTGTGTCCCTTGTACATAGGGACAACCATCGGTCACCTCTCCCAGTCAGTCCCCCACAGTAAGAATCACTCCCAGGGAACACATTAGCCCTTGATGACCCCCCCTAGTGGTTAACTCCTTCCCTGCCATATTTATAGCACTTTTTGTTGTATAAATGCGAATGGTCCCAAAAATGTGCCAAAAGTGTCCGATGTGTCCTCTGTAATGTCGCAGTCTTGACAAAAATCGCAGATAACCGTCATTACTAGTAAAAAAATAATAATAATAAAAATGTTATAATTCTATCCCCTTTTGTATAACTTTTGCGCACACCAATCAATATACGCTTATTGTAATTTTTTTTAACCAAAAATATGTAGAAGAATACACATTGGCCTAAACTGTGAAAAAAAAAACTTTTTTTTTTTTTTAGATTGGAATATTTATTATAGCAAAAAGTAAAAAATATTGTGCTTTTTTCAAAATTGTCACTCTTTTTTTGTTTATAGCGCAACAAATAAAAAACGCAGAGATGATCAAATACCACCAAAAGAAATCTCAATTTGTGGGGGAAAGAGGATGTCAATTTTGTTTGGGAGCCACGTCGCACGACCGCGCAATTGTCATTCAAAGCGTGACAGTGCTGAAAGCTGAAATTTCGCCTGGGCAGGAAGGGGGTATATGTGCCCAGTAAGCAAGTGGTTAAAGAATGCAGGAAATTAATTGCCTGATTCAGACTTTAAATTAAGAAATAAATTCATATCTTTGCTTACTAAAATCATACTTCCTTTCTTGTTCAGACTCTGGTAAGCGAGTCTATTCTTCACTTAGGTTCTGTCTGTCTATCCCTGTCAGCATGATGTAAAGTACTTCCAGGCTCATTTGACAGGTGCATCATTCAACAGAGAATGTCCAACAAACGTCTGGTCGGGTCATTTTTTAGGTTACTGATTTCATTTTGTTTTAAACAGCATTCCCATGAATGGCTTGCGATATGACTACATTTGAATGCCATTCATTTAAAAAATATACAACACAGTCAAGGAAAAAGAATATCAGTCGGGTCAAGCTGTCTAATCTATCATAAAGCAGTAGGTACTTTCATATTACACCACCAAGGTAATATATTTTCCCATAGTCTGCTTTTTTGAAAGGAAGGGAATTATTCATTTTGGTTTTCAAATGAACTGTGCCACAAATATGCACTTTCTTTTATTTACATAAGGCGACACCAAGACACATGTAGTCTATTAAGTAACTTATATTTCATGTTTGTAATTAATTTGGTTCTCTTTAAAGTCAGTGGCAGGCTAAAATACAGTAAGGAAGGAAACATATTTTAGTCCACAGTTTATCTCTAGACTTTATAAATTTGTTACTGCTGCTTAATGGGCTATGAAAATGTTCAAGCTAAATACGATTTTCCATAACGTGCTACAAGAAAATACTGTAAATATAAGGAACATAAAATATGCACCAGCAGAAAGGTAATATAAGTTCTGTTAATGGGTACTACAACAAGACAAAATTGCTAAACATTTTATACCAAGGGAGTGTTTGTTAATGTAATAACCACATAGCATAGTGTAAATTGAAAATGTTTAAAAGGGTATCTAATTTAAATGAAGATACTGAAAGCCTTCTATCTAACTATCTCACTTTTTTTGTCTAAGCAGGTGGGCAAAGTTTTAGAAGCTTCTTATTCCCTGGCAGATATGCCAGTGGCCCTTTTTATTTCCCTAAAGCCCAGTTCACACTGGTACGACACAACAGTCGTACAACTGTCGATCTGACTTTGTCCTGCGACTTTGGTCTGACATTGATCTGACTTTAATAATTGAGATATGATTTTTCTCTGCCTTTGTGATAGTCTGACTTGTCCATCGACCAACCAAAAGAACGGTGTGGGGTCCCCTCCAAAATCTATACTAGGTGCTTAGGTCTGGTATAAATTTTGAGAGGAAACCCCATGCCAATTTTTTTAAAAAAAGGGCGTGGTGTCCCCTTAAAATCCATACCAAACCCTTATCTGAGAATGCAACCCGGAAGGCCAGGAAAGGAGGGGGGTGCGAACAAGCTCTCCCCCTGAACCATATCAGGTCACATGCCCTTAACATAGGAGGTGTGTGCTTCCGGGCAGGGGGGCTCTGCGTACCTCACCCCAAAGCAACTTGTCCCCATGTTGATGGGGACAAATACCTCATCCCTACAACCCTGGCCTGTGGTTGTGGGGATCTGAGGAAGGGGGGCTTATCGAATCTGGAAGACCTATTTAAGAAGGGGGCCCCCAGATCTCACCCCCTCATGTGAATGAGTATGGGGTACATTGTACCCCTACCCATTCGCCAAAAAAGTCCAGATGAAGCTACGATATCTTTCCTATCGAAATGCGTTGATGCCATGACCTTTCCGTCACATGATGCCACCCATGCAAGCTGTGTTGAGCTGAGGGTGCCAGCTACGTGAAGGAGATACATGATCGTGCACGGCACACAGCTGAAGGTGTTTGGAAACAAACATACAATCACATCTTGATACATGGATCCTAATTGATAAAGCTATGCACAATTCTTGGATAGGATTACAGAGGATTAAAACACTATAGACATCTTTCACACGGGACGGTAATGTACCTCCACTGCATGGTGGCTACTAGGGATGAGCTCGATGTTCGAGTCAAAAGTTTGAGTCGATCATCTGGTGTTCGCCTGTTCGCCTGTTCGCCAAATAGCGAACAATAGTTCTATTGGAGTCTATGGGAGAAATCAAAAGTGCTAATTTTAAAGCTTAATATGCAAGCTATTGTCATAAAAAGTGTTTGGGGACCTGGGACCTGCCCCAGGGGACATATATCAATGCAAAAAAAGTTTTGAAAAATGCCTTTTTTTCGGGAGCAGTGATTTTAATAATGCTTAAAGTGAAACAATAAAAGCGAAATATTCCTTTAAATTTTGTACCTGGGGGGTGTCTATATTATGCCTGTAAAGTGGTACATTGTTCCTGTGTTTAGAACAGTCCCTGCACAAAATGAGTTTCCCTCAATGTAACTCCAATGTCAATCACAACGTCTTCTTTTTCCGCCGATGTCTCTGGTTCCTCTGCCGTCGTCTTCTGTCTCAAGTTCTTCTGCCATTGTCTTATGTCTCTGGTTATTCCACCATTATCTTGTTTATCCACTTCCTCTGTCTTCTTCTTCTGCCACCACCCACCACTGACTCGAGGAAAATAAAGAAAAAAGCTCCTCCACTCTAGCTTCTGCCGTTCTGTTATCTCCGGCCTCTGACAGTTATTTTATAATGATAGGTCGTGGCCAATGCGTTAACGTCACCTTGAGACCCTGCCCATTATTACTCCACAGACCCATAATGCCTGGTGGCGGGGTCATGGGTGACGACACATCATAACTACGTCCCATAGCTATATAAGGACTGTCAAACCCAACAGCTGATAGAATGGCAGCAGCCAGCATTGGTGAAGGAGTGGGATTTTTATTTTCTTCTGGTCAGCGGCAGGAAGCGGCAGAGGAAGAAGCCAGAAAAAGCGAAGACAGAAGACAATGGTGAAGGAACCAGAAACAGGAGACATCGGTGGTGGAGGAGGAAGACATTTTTATAATAATTTCTGCACAGGGATTCACCTCAATAAATAAACTATTGTGCATATGTGAGGTTAAGATTACTTGCAGTCGCCTATGTGCATTGCCAAGGCGGAACTCAGAGTCAATCACTCCTGGCGGATATGTCACCCATTATAAGTTGGGCCCAACATAACCTGTCACACCTCTCAGCAGTTTATATCCCAGCCCCTTTAAAATTTCCTAGCAGTCGCAAGACTCTGCACAGCAATGAGTGGTCCCTGGACCAATTGATCTTTCTCTGGATATGCAACCGATATGTAATTCCAGATCTGGATTTGATGGAAAATCCAATCAACACAAAGTGCAAGCACTTTCTTCCCAAAGTGAAATTTCCTGAAGCAGATGCAGTGGATGCACTCAGTTCCAGTTGGGAGTGCTGGCTTGAGTATGCTTTCCCACTGGTGCAGATGATCTTCAGGCTATTAAGCAGAATACACAAATATTCAGGGTTAGTTATAGCAGTGATACCTCTGTGGCCTCGCAGGCCATGGTTCCCATTACTGCAGTCTCTGGCAGTAGAGCCTCCAATTCTGCTCCAAGGAATACCGAACCTACTGCAACAAGCATAGGTGCTCCATGTGGTCTGGAAATTGAGAGGCGGAGATTGACAGAAGCTGGGTTTCATCCTCAGTGGTTAAAACCTTATTGAGGGCAAGAGCTCCCACCTTTCCTTAGTCAAAATTTTGATCCTATGTTGGCATCAGAGTTGCAAGTTTTAAACTCTCTACAAGCAGGCCTGGAGATAAGCTTGCGCATTAACACACAGAGTACAAGTTTCAGCCCTGTCTTCACTAAGTCAGATGGTCTTCAAGTGACTTTGTTTATCAGTTCCTGAGGGTCTGCACTAGGATCCATCCCCAAGAAATGGGACAAGTTGTACTATACTTTTTATCCCAGTCTCCTTTCTTGGTGAGCCTGTGGTTGGCAGTTGCAATGACTGCCAGCCATGCACGATCACTAAAGCCAGAACAGGGATGTGTGTGTGTAAAAACACAAATCCCTGTTCTGCAAATAGAGAAGAGAGAGAGATTGTGTGTTCCTACTAGCTAGGAACAACGATTTGTCGCCTCTAGGTAATCCCCCTACAGTGAGAACACATATGAGGGAACATAGTTAGCCGCTTGATCATCCCCTGGTGTTAAACCCTTCCCTGCCAGTGACATTTACACAGTAATCAGTGCATTTTTATAGCACTGATCGCTGTATGATTGCCAATGATCCTAAAAATGAGTCAAAAAGTGTCGATCTGTCCGCCATAATGTTGCAGTGCCGATAAAAATTGCTGATCGCTACCAGACCAATCTTTTTGCCCAGCAATATATTGTAAATAACCCCAATTCATACTATGCCCATCTGCTTGAATGGAAATGACTCACAGTAGAGAAGTCCAAATCATTTTTGGGCCTCACAATTAACATGGGACTTCCAAAAAAAAATTCCAAAAAAAATTATAAATGAAAGACATGCTTACTGGCACATCCACTGCATCCATAACATTCCTATTTATTCAGATGTAATGCTCAGATCATGCTGTAAAAAGATCATGCACTTTCTCTATTTCATCAACAATACACAGTGCCCTCCCCGAGCTATGACAAGCTCTACAAAATTTGCCCCACTAATTATTTTTTTTTTCCCATAGATTTGCTGAACTGTATGTCTCTGACCAAAACATTCATGTGCATGAATCCCTTGTCCACTTCAGTGGCAGGTTGGGAATCAAGCGGTACTTTACCAGTAAAAGGGCCAGATATAGAGTACAGCTCTACAAGCTCTGTGAAAGAGCGACAGAGTTTTTTGTGTGCGTTCCACATGCATAAAGGGAAAATTGAATTCAAATACTTACCGTAATTTTCTTTTCCTGACAAGCTCCATGGCAGCACAGCTGTGTATAGGCTCCGCCCCCATGCCTCCAGGACTTAACTCATATAAATTTAAGCCCACCTACAGCCTCGGCATTCTTTAACTACTTCTACCAAGCTGGGTGGGACCTGTGCTGCCATGGAGCTCGTCAGGAAAGGAAAATTACGGCAAGTATTTGAATTACATTTTCTGTTTTCCTGACAGCTCCATGTCAGCACAGCTGGGAACTAACTAGCCAAAACAGAAGAGGTATAATGCTACACACTACTCAATTCTGACTAAAAAAAATAACAGAAGAAAGGATGTCTCTGTCAAACTCAATTGTCATTAAGCCATGAATATGAATATTTTGGTGCCCACGTTACCTTGCAGGTAGTTTCAGACACTCGGCCTGCTGCCACTCTCAAGGTCCAGACCGTTCTAGTAAAGAGAGCCGTGATTCTCCTGGCACAGCCAACCCTTTCAACTTGCAGGCCAAGATGAGCTTTACCAACCAAGAGGCTATTACAAATCTTGCTGGAAGCTGTAAAATCATTATGTGTTCCACCTAAAATAACAAACAGATGCTCCAACTTCCTTATGGCAGAAGTCTCCTTGATTAAACATTTTAAAGCTTGGCCCACATCCGATGGGCTAATTTCTTGAGTACTCCCCAAAAGGAATGTAGGAGGACAAACTCGTGTGTGATATGGACTCTGAAGGTGAGTTCAGGCACAAATTTGAGCATTGGAATGAGTACCACCCTGTCTGAGAACTACATGAGTATCTGGCTGATGTAATTGCCACCAGTAAAGTTTTCAGTGAGAGGTACTACAGTACCACCAAGTGAAAGAGGATCAGCAGCATGATAAAGTCGCCTATCTGCTGTATAGTTTGCCCTATTAAACTTTTGCCATGTTGGTTTAATGTTGGCAGTGTCGGGCCAGCTTACTGTCAATGTGCATACACTTAATACAGAGGGGCCTAGTTTTAAGTTACTTTTTTTATGTTGTAATTTGGTAGATTTGCTTAAAACATACAGTTTATAGCCCCGTACCGTACACATGAGCAGAATGTCGGGAGACATTTGTCAGAAACAAAAAACACAGGCCGACATTCTCCCTGTGTGTAAGTCGGGCTGTCAGACAGAAGCAGGCTGTTCATCTGGCTTCTATCAGACGTGCATGCTGGAAAACCAGCAGCCGACCGACTCTGGGTCAGCACTCTCAGCCAATGGCAGAGAATGCTGATCGGAGTGTTTTGGCAGGAGGGCTATCCTCCTGTAAGAACACAACAGCTCAGCGGGGTAGATTGCTGGACTTGCATAAATAGTACAGCGGCTCCCAACCAGAGCTGTGAGTTTTTTTTTTTCGTGTAACAAAAAAACTGTAGTGTGTGCCCAGGCATAAGGTAGCTACTACTATTCTTTAAATATCCTGCAAAAACATTTTTTAGGGTCCCTGTAGTAGCATATCATCTATTTTACCATGTTTTGTTGATAGACAACTGTGTAAGAGTCATATACACTTTTACTGTAGTAAGCATTGGCATAGGAAAGAAAAAAAAATACAAATCTGCACCAGTAATAGACATAGACAGCTTCCAGCTTGGGAAAACTACTTGGATGTGATTTGCATTGGTTTAACACAATTTAATCTCTTGAAGACATCACATCAAACACAGCCACTACAATGTATGTAAGAAAGACCTATTTTTTTTCCCAAAAGGCAATTAATGCATTTATTTAAATATATTTAGAAAATGCCTACAGACAATTTTAATTAAGCAACTAAATGAAACTGTCAAAATGTAGGAAATATTTTGGTTGTAAATTATAGCCGTAGGTTTCTACTTAATTTACTTTGTGTGACTTGAAAGGAATGCCTCATTGTAATATTCTTTTGTGTTCACTCTAAATGAAGGTCACTTCACATTTACTTTCATCTTCATACCGTCTGGCCAGTTCACAGATGTTTGCATCTTAATAAGGAGAATTGTTTGGAGAGCCCAAATAGCAAAAAAATCTTTGGCACTTTCACAGCTTATCGTTTCAATGGCTTTGCCAGTTACAAAATGAAGTTTATGTTTGCTTCATATACTCTAGTCAGATTATGCAAATATATTCAAGAGGAAAAAAATAATTGGTGTAAAATGATTGTAATTAGAGCCATAGAAGCAATTTACTGATTCATTGGGAAGCAAGCCCCGTGAAACAGTGGATTAGAACATTTCTGTGGTTCTATTAATATAAGTGTTAAAACACTTTAGTGGAAGATCACATAATTTTTAACGGAATACTTAGCACAGATCTTGTGTTTTTTGGACCGATTAATAAGAGAAATTAAACAATAGCATGGACTTATTGACATCCATGGTATAGGTAGTGGATCTAATCAAAAAGTTTCCTATTGCAAATGCTTTAGGCCTCGTACACACGATCGAATTTGTCCGCTGAAAACGGTCCGATGGACCGTTTCAGCAGACATCTCCGATCGTGTGTATGGGCTAGCAGACAGATTTGTCCACCCGACAGTATTCAAAGCATGCTTTGAAATCCATCCGGTGGGAATCTGTCCGCCCAACATTTCTGCTGGTTAGTACACTTACCAGCAGACATGTCGTCCCGCTCCGCCGCCGCACCGCCGCCGAATGGATTCGGCGCATGCGCAGAAGTGTTTTACTTCCTGGTGCGGTGACGTGGCGGTGTCAACGTCACCGCCACGTCACCGACACGTCAGCGCGCTCTCTGCTGGCGGGGATTTTGGTTTGCTCGTGTGTACACGCGAGCAAACCAAAATTCCAGCAGACAGATTTGTTCAAATCTGTCGGACGGACAGATTTGAACAAATCTGTCCGCTCGTGTGTATGGGGCCTTAGTGTTCTGTAAATGTGTTAGTGGAACAAAGGAAAAACTTTCTCTCCAGTTTCCAGTTCACATAAAAGCTTGTGAATCAAGAACTGAACTGAGCTTTTTATTTGTTTCTCATAGCTGTGAAACAGTTGCATTGTCTTCATAGTAACACAAAATATGAGTATTTGAAGAAAAGAACAAATAGGTAGTACTAGGACAAATTATTTGTCATAATTGACCTTGGATGAAAAGATCATCAAACTCAAATGGCTGAATAGATGTTATGAAATATTCCAAAGCAATGGTTTTATCTCTATTGTAAATCATAACAAAAAGGGTCACCAGCATGCAGTGTATGTTAGAAAAATATACATCATTTTGCCCTCAAATAAGCAATAGAAATATCATCAATCAACCAGTAAGCATCCTGCGACTGTTTTTTTTTTTTTTTTTTATGTTTTAAATGTGACAATATTAGATTATATTTATTATTTTGAAATGTTATTCTCCAAAGCAAGCAGCTTACAACCATGAAAGTAGAAAATTGGCTTAATGCTTAATAGCTACTCAAAGAAAATTTGGAATAGTTCATTTTATTTTTTAGGTGCTGTCTTTACTGAAGAAAAATCCATAAAAGGTATAGGGACACTGCAGCCACAAACTGACACAAACTGTTCCCCAAAACAGATTAGGCATGTTCTGGCAACACTGGGGTTTGTATAGTTAATGTGTAGCCAAAAGTTAATATTTCATGTAAATATGGGAAGATTTCCTCTTTATTACTTGTCCTGCAGACAAAGCAGTAAGTCAGATGAAATCTCTACAAAATGAGGGGTATTCTCTTAGATAATTGTTGCCAGAACAGGCATCCCTATTGGAAGATTAACACCACTTTCTATTCCATTGTCAACTCAAATGCTTTTGGATTTGTTTAATTGATAATTGTCACCAGAATACTGTATGTAAAGCGGATTTTACACTATGTTAGCAGACATAAGCCACAGTTCACCAAACAACATACATGATTTTATTTATGGACTTTATTTTAAAGTAGAGCTACACTGCATCTTAGCACCTCAAATCAAATACATTTTATTACTCAAATTAAACACCAAACTCACCCTATCATTCTGGTATTTTAATCATCTGAATTGTCACCAGAAGAAAAAAGAAGAAGAAGAAAAAAAAAACTAAAAAAGGAAACGAATACAGTCATTACATGTAAGAATTGGTAAGCTGCAATATAATACATGTGTAGCACCCTGGTGTTTAGGCAGGGTTGCTAACCAATTTAGTTTGCCAGGTAGTAATTGTCCTGGCTAATTGTTTGGAGATTCACTGATTTTCCCCCAATTCTGGAATTGCTGCACTTTTCTCCTCTGTCACTAGGTGGCATTGTAGCTGGTGACATTAGATAGACAAGGGCATAGCAAGGACAAATTATGAATGGATGGGGTAACTCAGCCAATGGGCAAGGGTTTATTTAAGCCCCTTAACCTGCTGGGAAAACCTAACAAAAAACACTAGCAGAGCATGATCCAATTTACTACAGCAGGGGAAACAATTATATCCCGATCCCCGAGAGGAAATCAGATTTTCCCTGGATCAACTTTACCTATAAATGTTAGTACTCAGTTATATTATGTACATTTAGGAAAGTATCCAGGCCTTTCTTAAAGCAATCTACTGAGCTGGCCAGAACCACCTCTGGAGGGAGTCTGTTCCACATTTTCACAGCTCTTACTGTGAAGAAACCTTTCCGTATTTGGAGAATTTTTTTTCCTCTAGACAAAAAGAGTGCCCCTTGTCTTTTGTGTTGACCGTAAAGTGAATAACTCAACACCAAGTTCAATATATGGACCCCTTATATATTTGTACATGTGGATCATATCCCCCCTTATTCTTCTCTTTTCAAGAGACCGCAGCCACGGGAAGCCTGTGCAGGGCCAATTTTGGCAATGGCGTGCCACACGGAGACCACATTGGTAGTGGTAGCCTCCGATACGGCATCGGTTTGCACACTAGTCACTCTGGTCACACATTCCCTCTCTTCCACTTCGCTTACCTCTGGCAATCTGATTGAGGAAACAGCCGATGGCAGGGTAAGCGTGGACAAAACAGTCACGACCTCTGGATCAATGATCACTACAGATGTGGAGGGTTCCGGCCATGGGGCCTCCGCCTCCGTGGTCACAGTCCCAGTGATCCAGTCCACCTAGTACTCCCGGGGAGTTTCAGTCGGTGGCTCGACCTGGAACAGATAGGCCCGGCACTCCTTACACAGGGCAAAGGGCAATATCCGGACGGCCAGCTCCGAACAGCGAGGGCAGGACAGACCGAGGGCCCCCACGCTTCCGCTGGAGAATAGCACAAACTTCCCTTGGGTCCGCATTCGGATTCCAGTATTCGTCAAGGGAACTCCAGCAGCAGCAGATATTGCGTTGGCTCCCGGGGCAGACATCGGGGGTCTCAGTTTGGTGAAAGGCGTTGGTGGCACCGACATTTTCACACAACCTTCTTTCATTGGCAGACAAACACTCTGTCCCTTGGCGCCAAACTCAGCCGGCATCACACACAGGGGTGGGTAGCTCCTCCTACTTGGAAACTTTTCTTTGCACGTGGCAGGCGCACATGGCTTCACCGCACGTGCACCCAGCTTTAATCGTGACGTTAACTCCTCCCTCACCAAGCATATTTTAACACACGACAATTCCTTTTTCATGATGAAATAAACTTCTGAATCATGGTAAATTGAGATAACAGCCGATCCCTGACGAACGCTCACCCGCAGGGGCCGCTGAGAAATGATGGGATGGCATGTTATCTCATGGCTCTGGTGAAACGTCTAGGGTGAATGAAGCATGCAGCAGCAGTAAAGGAATGTCCGCAAGGAGAATTTCTCTTCTTATATGTGCTCTTTATTACCCAACCGGGAAAAAACAGTTAACAGGTGATGGAAAAGGATAGACGAAGGTTGGAAGGAGAGTAACAGATTCAGGCCTTCAATATGAAAACAGTCCTGCTTCCGACAACACTCAAATTTCTTTGCCACTCCAGCATGAATGGGTATAGCGTACTTGGACAGGTCTCTCTCACTGACCTGGCAGCCAGAGTATCACTCGGAACTTGGGAAGATGTCTCTCTCACAGACCCTTCTAGGATGAACTCAGGAAAACTCCTCTGCCACAGGCCTTCTCTGATTGCAGGTACGGAGGAGCCCCTCCTTACTAAAGTTTTGCCTGAATCTTCTTCGTAACGTCGCCCAGGTACCGACTGAAAGAGGAGTCAATCTTCAAAAGTGGGAAGACAGTCAATCACTGGGTTCCTGTCCTGCTTGAATGTTCCAGGCCCACATGGCCCAGAAACCAGGAACACCGCATAGCACACACGCCCTGGCCAGGTAGGCCATAACGCTAGAGGCGCGGTGATGTGCTCATCCTAAAGGTGGGTGCCACACTGGAAGAAGAGCCACCTAAAATGATGTCTGCCTCATAAGTACCCTCTCCCAGCATGACCAGCGAGGAAACTCCCCCCTGATTGGCTGCTGGGAAAAGCACCCAAGTGCTGACTCCACTGCTGCCACCTGTCGCCCCAGGGTGGAACAACACCCCAGGCACGACAGAATGAGCCCACAGCACAGCCAAGCTGAAACAGAGACCCTACAAAACAATTAGAATTGAGATCAGAGTCAACTACTCTCTGATCATCCCTTAAATTTCACAGGCGCTACATTAGATACAATGGGGGTGATTTACTATTGAAGCTGCGCTGCGCCGGTACATGCCTTAATACGTGCGCTGGATGAAGCCTTAATTAGGCGCATGAACCGGCGTAGCACAGCAGCGCAATGCCATTGATAAGTAAAGCCGCCGCCGAACTCCCTGTTAAAGTCTATGGGGGAAATCTTAATTGTGAATTTTAAAGGCTAATCTGCAAGTTTTGTCCTAAAAAGTGTTTGGGGACCTCAGTCCTGCCCCAGGGGACATGTACCAATGCTTTTTTTATTTTTTAAAACGGCCGTTTTTTCGGGAGCAGTGATTTTAATAATGCTAAAAGTGCAACAATAAAAGTGTAATTTTTCTTTAAATTTCGTACTATGGGGGGCTCTAATGTCAGCATGTGAAAAAGCGCATGTTTCCGTGGTTAGAAATGTCTCTGCACAAAATGACATTTTTCAAAGCAAAAAAGCCATTTAAAACTGACTCGCGGCTATAATGAATTGTCGGCTCCCGGCAATTGCAGGAGAATTCATTAAAAAAAAAAACGAAAAAAATAGCGTGGGGGTCCCCCCAAATTCAATAACCAGACCCTTTAGGTCTGGTATGGATATTAAAGGGGAACCCCGCCGTCAATTTAAAAAAAATGACGTGGTGTTCCCCCAAAAATATCCATAACCAGACCCTTCAGGTCTGGTGTGGAATTTAAGGGGAACTCCACCCCAAATGTAAAAAAAAAAATGGCGTGGAGTCCCCCCTAAAATCCACACCAGACCCCTTATCCGAGCACGTTGACCTGGCCGGCCGCAGAAAAGAGGGGGGGACAGAGCGTGGCCCCCCCCTCTCCTGAACCGCACCAGGCCACATGCCCTCAACATTGGGAGGGTGTTTTGGGGTACCCCCCAAAACACCTTGTCCCCATGTTGATGAGGACAAGGGTCTCTTCCCCACAACCCTTGCCCGGTGGTTGTGGGGGTCTGCGGGCAGGAGGCTTATCGAAATCTGGAAGACCCCTTTAACAAAGGGGCCCCCCAGATCCTGCCCCCCCCCCCTGTGTGAAATGGTAATGGGGTACATTGTACCTCTACCATTTCACCAAAAAAAAAATGTAAAGGGTTAAAAACGACAAGAGCCGGTTTTTGACAAGTCCTTTATTATCTTCTTTCTTCTTCTTTTCTTCTTTCCTTCGGGTTTCTTCCTCCATCTTCTTCTTCTTCCTCTGCTTCTGTCTTGGGTCTTCTATTCCCGCATCTTGACCGGAATGTTCTTCCATCTTCTTCTCCTTCCGCTGTCCTTCTCGTCCGCATCTTCTTCTGGTTCTTCTTCGCCAGGGCCGCCGCTTCCAATTGAAATCCCCCCTGTCTGCCGGACCACGCCCCCCCTCTGACGCCACGGGCAAGCTCTTAGGAGTGTGCTTCAAGTGCGTCAGAGGTGGGCGTGGTCACATGTCAGAGGGCGGGCAATTCAATTGGAAGCTTGTGCGCGGCTTCTTCTTTGCCGGAGTCGCCGCTTCCAATTGAATTGCCCGCCCTCTGACATGTGACCACGCCCCCTTCTGACGCACTTGCAGCACACTCCTAAGAGCTTGCCCGTGGCGTCAGAGGGGGCGTGGTCCGGCAGACAGCGGGGATTTCAATTGGAAGCGGCGGCTCCGGCGAAGAAGAACAAGAAGAAGAAGATGCGGACGAGAAGGACAGTGGAAGGAGAAGAAGATGGAAGAACATTCCGGACAAGATGCGGGAATAGAAGACCCAAGACAGAAGCAGAGGAAGAAGAAGAAGATGGAGGAAGAAACCCGAAGGAAAGAAGAAAAGAAGAAGAAAGAAGATAATAAAGGACTTGTCAAAAACCGGCTCTTGTCATTTTTAACCCTTTACATTTTTTTTTTGGTGAAATGGTAGAGGTACAATGTACCCATTACCATTTCACACAGGGGGGCCCAGGATCTGGGGGGCCCTTTTGTTAAAGGGGTCTTCCAGATTCTGATAAGCCCCCTGCCCGCAGACCCCCACAACCACCGGGCAAGGGTTGTGGGGAAGAGACCCTTGTCCTCATCAACATGGGGACAAGTTGTTTTGGGGGGTACCCCAAAACACCCTCCCAATGTTGAGGGCATGTGGCCTGGTGCAGTTCAGGAGAGGGGGGGGCCGCGCTCTGTCCCCCCCTCTTTTCTGCGGCCGGCCAGGTCAACGTGCTCGGATAAGGGGTCTGGTGTGGATTTTAGGGGGGACTTCACGCCATTTTTTTTAATTTGGGGTGGAGTTCCCCTTAAATTCCACACCAGACCAGAAGGGTCTGGTTATGGATATTTGGGGGGGACCCCACGTCATTTTTTTCCAAAAAATGACGGCGGGGTTCCCCTTAATATTCATATCAGACCTGAAGGGCCTGTAATGGAATTTGGGGGGAACCCCACGTCATTTGAAACATTCTTTTAAATTTCGTAGCATGGGGGGGGGGCTGTAATGTCAGCATGTGAAAAAGCACCCTTTTCCTGTGGTTAGAACTGTCTCTGCACAAAATGACATTTTCCAAAGCAAAAAAGCCATTTAAAACTGACTCGCGGCAATAATGAATTGTCAGCTCCTGGCAATTGCAGGAGAATTCATTCATAAAAAACACCAAAAAAAAAGCGTGGAGGTCCCCCAAAATTCAATAACCAGACCCTTTAGGTCTGGTATGGATATTAAGGGGAACCCCGCCGTCAATTGTCAAAAAAAATGACGTGGGGTTCCCCCCAAATATCCATAACCAGACCCTTCAGGTCTGGTGTGGAATTTAAGGGGAACTCCACCCCAAATTAAAAAAAATGGCGTGGAGTCCCCCCTAAAATCCACACCAGACCCCTTATCCGAGCACGTTGACCTGGCCGGCCGCAGAAAAGAGTGGGGGACAGAGCGCGGCCCCCCCTCTCCTGAACCGCACCAGGCCACATGCCCTCAACATTGGGAGGGTGTTTTGGGGTACCCCCCAAAACACCTTGTCCCCATGTTGATGAGGACAAGGGTCTCTTCCCCACAACCCTTGCCCGGTGGTTGTGGGGGTCTGCGGGCAGGGGGCTTATCAGAATCTGGAAGACCCCTTTAACAAAGGGGCCCCCCAGATCCCCCCCCCCCCTGTGTGAAATGGTAATGGGTACATTGTACCTCTACCATTTCACCAAAAAAAAAATGTAAAGGGTTAAAAACGACAAGAGCCGGTTTTTGACAAGTCCTTTATTATCTTCTTTCTTCTTCTTTTCTTCTTTCCTTCGGGTTTCTTCCTCCATCTTCTTCTTCCTCTGCTTCTGTCTTGGGTCTTCTATTCCCGCATCTTGCCCGGAATGTTCTTCCATCTTCTTCTCCTTCCGCTGTCCTTCTCGTCTGCATCTTCTTCTTGTTCTTCTTCGCCGGAGCCGCCGCTTCCAATTGAAATCCCCGCTGTCTGCCGGACCACGCCCCCCTCTGACGCCACGGACAAGCTCTTAGGAAAGTCCCTGTGTGGTGCCTGTGCGTCAGAGGGGGGCGTGGTTACATGTCAGTAAGCGGGCAATTCAATTGGAAGCGGCGACTCTGGCAAAGAAGAAGCCGCGCACAAGCTTCCAATTGAATTGCCCGCCCTCTGATATGTGACCACGCCCCCCTCTGACGTACTTGCAGCACACTCCTAAGAGCTTGCCCGTGGCATCAGAGGGGGGGCGTGGTCCGGCAGACAGCGGGGATTTCAATTGGAAGCAGCGGCTCCGGCGAAGAAGAACCAGAAGAAGAAGATGCGGACGAGAAGGACAGCGGAAGGAGAAGAAGATGGAAGAACATTCCGGGCAAGATGCGGGAATAGAAGACCCAAGACAGAAGCAGAGGAAGAAGAAGATGGAGGAAGAAACCTGAAGGAAAGAAGAAGAAAGAAGATAATAAAGGACTTGTCAAAAACCGGCTCTTGTCATTTTTAACCCTTGACACTTTTTTTTTTTTGGTGAAATGGTAGAGGTACAGTGTACCCTATTACCATTTCACACAGGGGGGGGCCGGGATCTGGGGGGCCCCTTTGTTAAAGGGGTCTTCCAGATTTCGATAAGCCTCCTGCCCGCAGACCCCCACAACCACCGGGCAAGGGTTGTGGGGAAGAGACCCTTGTCCTCATCAACATGGGGACAAGGTGTTTTGGGGGGCACCCCAAAACACCCTCCCAATGTTGAGGGCATGTGGCCTGGTGCGATTCAGGAGAGGGGGGGGCGCGCTCTGTCCCCCCCTCTTTTCTGCGGCCGGCCAGGTCAACGTGCTTTGATAAGGGGTCTGGTGTGGATTTTAGGGGGGACTCCACGCCATTTTTTTTTAATTTGGGGTGGAGTTCCCCTTAAATTCCACACCAGACCTGAAGGGTCTGGTTATGGATATTTGGGGGGAACCCCACGTCATTTTTTTTAGAAAATTGACGGCGGGGTTCCCCTTAATATCCATACCAGACCTAAAGGGTCTGGTTATTGAATTTGGGGGGACCCCCACGCTTTTTTTTGGTGTTTTTTATGAATGAATTCTCCTGCAATTGCCAGGAGCTGACAATTCATTATTGCCGCGAGTCAGTTTTAAACCTCTTTTTTCCTTCAGAATGTCATTTTTCACATGCTGACATTACACCCAGGGCCGCCATCAGGGGGGTACAGGCAGTACACCTGTAAGGGGCCCGGTGGTCCGGAGGTGCCCAGATGCCTGGAGGCCCCCCAGCGCCCCAGATGGTAACCCCCCTCTTTTTTTTTTTTTATATATTTTTTAGTTTATTTTTTTATTATTTTTTAATAAAGGGCCAATTTTTGGAATTTCATTTTTTTTTAGCAGTCCGGAGGTCCCCAGGGGCCCAGAGGCCCCCAGGGCTCCGGGTGGCAACCCCCCATATTTTTTGTTATTAAAGGGCCAATGTTTTTTTTTAGGGGTCTGGAGGTCCCCAGTGGCCCGGAGATCCCCAGGGCTCCAGATGACAACCCCCCCCCCCCTTTTTAAAAAAAAAATACAAAAAATGATATATTTTTATATTTTTTGTTGTTATTTTTTTAACATATATATATATATATATATATATATATATATATAATTATGAAAGGGCCCAGAGGGCCCCAGATGGCCCCCAGAGGGCCCCAGATGACAACCTTTTTGCTTATAAAAATGTAATAAACATTTTATATTTTCCCCAGGTTGTTTTTTTTTCTTAAATTTTTTTTTTTAAAGTGTATTTTGTGCGTGAAGTCGAGAGAGAGGAGCTGGACTGCAGGAGTTGGGAGTAGGCAGACCCTCCCCCCAGAGGCAATCGCCATCCTTCTCCATGCCCCCTGTGGCAATGGCGGGTGTGAGGAGGGGCCTCCCACTCACCCCACCCTACCTGCTCCACTTGGGAGCCTGATGGGACAGAGGGACTCCCCCTATGAGGGAGTCTAGCCCACCCATCCAGCCCTGTAGGTCCTACGCCTCTCTTTGTGTTTTTTTGGGGGGGGGTGGGCATACTAAGCACAGGCGTACCTTGCATAACACACCCACCGGGAGCCGGGCTGAGACCACCAAACTCAATTCATATGTAGCCGAGACCGGGATCCGATCCCTTGGCTGCAGAGGTGAACGGCTTGTCAGCGCAGTGCCATTCATGTTGAGCCACCACAGCTCCCACCCCATGTTATTTTTGTTTAGATATTTTTTTACTTATTTTTTTATTAAAGGGCCCAGAGCTCCCAAGGCAACCCCCCTTTTTTTATATATATATATATATATATATATATATATATATATATATAGATATTTTTATATTTTTATTTATTTTTTATTAAAGGGCCCAGAGGTTTATTTTTATTAAAGGGCCCAGAGGTTTATTTTTATTAAAGGGCCCAGAGGTCCCCAGGGCCCCCGGATGTCTACCACCCTTTTTTTAATATATATTTTTCTATATTTATTTTTTTGTAAAGGAACCCCCCACTTATCAAATTGCAGCGGCTTCTCAATTTCAGGCGGCAACACCCCCCCTGTTCGCTGCTCCAGGGGGCCCTGGACGCTTGACTTTTTTTCTCAGGTTACCACTTTTGAGTTACAGAGGAGGTCTAGTGCTAAAATTATTGCTCTCACTCTAACGCACGCTATGATACCATACATGTGGGGTTTGAAGGGTGTTTACATATGTGGGTGGGACTTGCATGCGTGTTCGCTTCTGAGTGCGAGCTACTAGGGACAGGAGCATTTAAATTATTATTATTTTTTTTTTATATTTTCATTTTTGCACTTGTTTGTCCCTTTTTTTGTATTATTTTTCACTTTTCTTCCTATTACAAGGAATGTAAACATCCCTTGTAATAGGACTAGTGTGTGACAGGTCCTCTTTATAGAGAGAGGCGGGGTCAATTAGACCCCACATCTGTCCTCCAGGCTGGAAAGCATGGAATTGGAAAAAAAAAACATCTCATGCTTTCAGCTGCGATCATGTTCGTTCAGCACAGTGGTGTAGTGTGTAGCATGTTCACCTAGCAGCAAAAGGGTTGCTGGTTCGAATCCCGCCCGTGACACTATCTGCCTGGAGTTTGCATGTTCTCTCTGTGCCTGTGTGGGTTTCCTCCCACAATCTAAAAACATGCTGTAAATTGGATCCTGTCTAAATAAGCCCTAATATGCAGTAGGATATTTAGGTTTTGTGCTGCCCTAGGCCTGACCAAATTTTGGCACCCCCTAATAGAAAAATGACCCACCCTTCCTGTCAAGGCCACACCCTGTTTTTTTATGACCCACCCAGGAATTTCCAGGGGACACACACAAGTTCTGTGGGGTGGCGGGGGCACAGGAGTCCCTTAATTTGCCTAGTTTTTCGATCACTTCCTGTTTGGCTATGGGGCAGGAAGTGAAGGCCAATCTCCCCAAACGGACAGGGATAATACAAAATAAACTGACAGAGCTTCTAACCCCCCCCCCCAACTCTATCCAAAATGAAAGAAAACAAAAAAATAAAAGTGATGATTATAGTTCCAGTTTAACCCCAAATTTCAGATCATTTTATTGAGAGGCTTAAGAAAATATAATATATGCCAATAGGCCAAGATCCAGCGTTGCTAATATGTATGAATGTGTGTTAGGGACCCGCACAAACACCACCCAATATTAAATCAACAATTTTCTTGTTTGTTTTGGGGATGCCTGCACCCCTGATAGGGTAAAGACACCTCACAAATGTTGTCACTTTCTACTTAATTCACTTCCTGCCACATAGCCAAACAGGAAGTGAGGGAAAAACCTGAGTAATGTTTTGTTGGGGACACACAGATCAATCTAAATAGTTTCCCCATTTTGGAAATTGCATTTTGCTGTGTACACCTCAAATTAGTATAGATCTTGGACTTTGGGGTCCATTTACTAAAGGCAAATCCACTTTGCACTACAAGTGGACAAGCAAGGAAGAAAAATAAAAACTTGTCGGGATTGGAAGTTAAAACCATCAGTGCTTCCCTTCTGATTTTCATTGCCTACGCTTCTACTGCAGAGCGGCTTTGCCTTTACTAAACCCCAAAGTAACTAATCATTTGGGGTGTACACTGCAGTGCAATTTGCTTAATGGGGACACTAGTTAGATTGACCTGTATCCCAAAGAAAAGACCATTGGTAGGTTTTTAACCTCACTTCCTGTTCAGCTGTGTGACAGGAAGTGAAGCCAATTATAAGAAAAGGGACACAAAGCCCAACCTAAAAACACTAGCAGGGGTTCTAACACTCAATTGGCTTCCCTCAAACAACCCACAATTAGAATAGGATTGTCTTGTGCTAGTTTCAAGCACAGTGCTGTAAATCAGCACTTCAAGCCTGTCCACCAATACACCACCCCCCCCCCTCCAAACAGGCCCTGTTTGCAGGTTTTCCTACATCTTGCACATGTGCTTTAAAAAGTCAGTCTGGACATCAATTTTAGGAAACAATACTTACCGCTTTGTCCTTCCTTTTCTGGTGACTAAACATTTCATGCATACACACCAGGAAAGAGCTTAGAGACAAATCACACTTGATGGTTTAGGCCCAAACTAGTTCAGCTGCAGCGGTTGAAATCCATAGCATGAAAAAAATATCACAAAACAAACTTCAAAATTTGAAAGTAATTTTATTGGTCCACAAAACAAGGAAAGCAAAACAAAAAATTACAAATAAACACAAAAAAAAAAAAAACTAAAAACAAAAAAGACCAACGTTTATTTCACACAGTCATTGGAAAATAAATCATGCTTTTGAAATAACAGGATAGACCCACAGGATTAAAACATTAGTCATTAACATCTTGAGAAACATTTAGCAAAATTATGCAGCAGACAAAACATCAAAAAAACAAAACTTGCACCAAAACATCTCTGTTTCGTTCCGCCATTACTTCCAGCCAGCAAATCTGCCCCCTTTGAGGGCAGCTGACACGTGCTCTATCCACGCTTTTTATAACATGTGTGCTAATGAACCAATTGGAAAAACATGAAGAAATGTCAGCCTCTAGTTTGTGTGCACTTGTAACTGCTTACACCTGTTAAGGATGTCCTTAAATTACTAAGCCAAAAAACAAGCTTTCTGAGCATGCTCAGAAAGATGCATGTCATTTTCAGGCTCAAACACCCAGCTTATTTTTCTAAGTGTTCGAGCATGCCCAGTTCACTCGAGATGCATTACCAGAATCAAATCTGCAATGGCGGATGAAAGCATTAGATGTGTTTTATTTTTTTTTGGTCCCCCTGAACTGATGCTTTACAACCTGAAGGGGAGGTCTTATAGAATTTTTACGTAACAAACATAAATAATAATAATTTAAACGCCCCTGTCCCTAGTAGCTCGCAGTCAGAAGCGAACACACAACATTTTTTTTCTTTCCGGTTACCAGTTTAGATTTACAGATGAGGTCTAGTGCTAAAAGTATTCCTCTCGCTCCTACGCACGCTATGATACCTCACATGTGTGGTTTGAAGGATGTTTCCATATGTGGGTGGGCCTTAAATGTGTAAGTCCCGCCCACATATTTAACCCCCGTTCAAACCCCACATGTGAGGTATCATAGCGTACGTTAGAGCGAGAGCAATACTTTTAGCACTAGACCTCCTCTGTAAATCTAAACTGGTAACCTGAAAATAAATAAAAAATTGTTGCCTATGGGTATTTTTAAGTACTGAAAATTGGCGCCATTCCATGAGTGTGTGCAATATTAAAGTGTAACATGTTGGGTATCTATTTACTCGGTGTAACATCATCTTTCACATTAAGGCCATAAATTGGGCTAACTTTAGTGTTTTCTTAATTTGTAACCACTTGAGCCCCAGACCATATTACTGGTCACTGACGGGGCCAGTTTTTGCATTTTAACACTGCGTCATTTTAACTGACAATTGCGTGGTTGTGCGACGTGGCCCCCAAACAAATTTGGCGTCCTCTTTTTTCCCCCAACAAAATGTTTTTTGTTTTGTTTTTTTGGTGGTATTTGATCACCTCTGCGTTTTTTCTTATTTTTGCTTGAACCAAAAATATAGCGACAATTTTGTAAATAAAAAGACAACTTTTTTACTGTTTGCTATAATAAATCTCCCCCAAAATATATTCAAAAACGTTTTGCCCTCAGTTTAGGCCGATACGTATTCTTCGACATATTTTTGGTTCCAAAAAATCGCAATAAGCGTTTGATTGGTTTGGGCAAGCAAAAGTTATAAGTAGGTGTTGGTCTTATGGGTTTTTTAGGAATATATTTTTGTTTTACTAGTAATGGTGGCGATCATTGATTTTTCTGGCTACTGCGACATTGTGGCGGACACATTTTTGTGAGCTTTGGCATTTTTCTAGCGAGCAATGGTATACAAATGCATTGCTTACTATAAAAATGTCACTGGCAGGGAAGGGGTTAACACTAGGGGCGAGGAAGGGGTTGATTATGTTACCTGGGTGTGTTCTTACTGTAAAGGGGGTGGGACCATCTAGGGGAAATGACAGATCGCTGTTCATACATTGTATGGACAGACGAGCAGGCATTCCCCCCCCTGACAGGACCGGGATAAAGGGGAACTCCACACCAAATTTAAAAAAAAAACGGCGTGGGGGTCCCCCTCCAGGTGCACAACAGGCTCTTAGATTTGATCTGGAACATAAGGGGTTAAACCCACGCCAAAAACAGCGTGGGGTTCCCCCTCAGATCCAGAACAAACCCTTCTCCCAGGCACGCAGTCTGGCCGGACAGGAATGGGGGTGGGGATGAGCGAGCGCCCCCCCCCCCCTCCTGAGCCGTACCAGACCACATGCCCTCGACATGGGGGAGTGTGTGCTTTGGGGGAGGGGGCACTGCCCCCCCACCCCAAAGCACTATTGTCCCCATGTCGATAGGGACAAGAGCCTCTTCCCGACAACCCTGGCCGTTGGTTGTCGGGGTATGCGGGCGGGGGGCTTATCAGAATCTGAGAGCCCCCTATAATAAGGGGGCCCCCAGATTCTGGCCCCCACCCTATGTGAATGAGTATGGGGTACATCGTACACCTACCCATTCACCGGGTGGAAAAATGTCAACACAAATAAACCACACAGAATAAAATAATTTATTAGTCAGCTCTGGGGGTCTTCTGCCGGGACCCCCCACCACCAGCCCATTGGGCCCCGGGCTTCGCCGTTTTCTGCCGGGGGGGGACGACACCCACCGATGCTCTCCGCCATGTTCAGCCAGGCCCCCACCCCAAAATAAGCTCTTTTACATCCGGGGGGGGGGCGGCCGAAAACAGCGGAGAACAACGGGGGGCAGAGCCCCTCCTCGGTCTTCTAGACGTTTTCTGCCGGGGGGGGCACCAGCCCCGCACCGGTCTTCGCCGCCGCCTTCCGCCGGGGGGACACACCCACCGATGCTCTCCGCCATGTTCGGCCAGGCCCCCACCCCAAATTAAGCTCTTTTACATCTGGGGGGCCGGCGGAAAATGGCGGAGAACAACGGGGGGCGAAACCCCTCCTCGGTCTTCGCCGCTGCCTTCTGCGTGGGGCTCCTGCCTCCCGCGGGCTGATGGCTGTCACCCATGGGCTTTGTCGGCTTCTGCCTGGCTCCTCCGCGGGGGCCAGGCCTTCTAGTCGCTGTGTCGCCGTCTTCTGCCGCCGCCCCCTTCGACGTTTTCTGCCGGGATGAGGGTCGCACATCCCATCCCGGACTTGGACGTGGCGGGCTTCTCGTCGCCGTCTTCCGCCGCCGCCCAATTCACCACGAAGCTCCGTGCCTGTGTGGGAGGGCAGCGGGCTTCAAAGTTTTCGGCCGGGGTGAGGGTCGCACATCCCACCCCGGACTTCTAGTCGCTGTCTTCCGCCGCGGGGTGACACTCGCGGGCTTCTTCTTCCATTCGATGTTGACACGGCGAGGTCCAGCGCTGAAATGCCGACAGAGCGGTGGGCACGGACTTATATTGGCATAGGGCGTGGGCGTGGTTATGCCACCATGTGACCTTAACCCATGTGACATCACATTCCCATCATGCCCTGTGATGTCACATGGGTTAAGGTCACATGGTGGCATAACCACGCCCACGCCCCATGCCAATATAAGTCCGTGCCCACCGCTCTGTCGGCATTTCAGCGCCGGACCTCGCCGTGTCAACATCGAATGGAAGAAGAAGCCCGCGAGTGTCACCCCGCGGCAGAAGACAGCGACGAGAAGCCAGCGACGAGAAGCCCGGGGTGGGATGTGCGACCCTCACCCCGGCCGAAAACTTTGAAGCCCGCTGCCCTCCCACACAAGCACGGAGCTTCGTAGTGTAGGGGGCGGCGGCGGAAGACGGCGACACAGCGACGAGAAGCCCTGGCCCCCGCGGAAGAGCCAGGCAGAAGAGGCTATCGAGAGCCCCCACCGGCAGAAAACTACGAAGCCCGCGGGGGCGGCGGCGGAAGACTGCGGTGGCGAAGACCGGGGTGGGTTGGCGGAAGACCCCCGGAGCTGGCTAATAAATTATTTTATTCTTGTGTGGTTTATTTGTGTTTACACTTTTTCCACCAGGTGAATGGGTAGGGGTACCATGTACCCCATACTCATTCACATAGGGTGGGGGGCCAGAATCTGGGGGCCGCCAGATTCTGATTGGCTCCCGCCCGCATACCCCGACAACCAATGGCCAGGGTTGTCGGGAAGAGGCTCTTGTCCCTATCGACATGGGGACAAGAGTGCTTTGGGGTGGGGGGGCAGTGCCCCCCTCCCTCAAAGCACACACTTCCCCATGTCGAGGGAATGTGGTCTGGTACGGCTCAGGAGGGGGGGGCGCTCGCTCGTCCCCACCCCCATTCCTGTCCGGCCAGACTGAGTGCCTGGGATAAGGCTTGGTACGGATCTGGGGGGGAACCCCACGCCGTTTTTGGCGTGAGTTAACCCCTCATGTTCCGGACCAAAGCCGGAGAGCCTATTATACCCCTAGGGGGGAACCCGCGCCGGTTTCAAATTTGAAATTTGGCACGGAGTTCCCCTTCAGTGTCGGCGCAGCCCGAGAACAGCTCGGAGATTGCCGTGCGCCGTTTCTCGCAGTGCAAACACTGCTACGCCGCTTGGTATTTACCAAGAATTTCTCGGCGTACTGACGCAGCGCACGGCATTCACTGAAATCTCCCTCTGCGCATGCCCAGTATGCAAATGAACCTTCCGAGGTTCTGGCGTACTTTGCAAGCGCACGGGGATCGTTTCTCAAAAGTCACTTTCGCTTTCAATTCGGCCCGCCACACACGTTCAAACACATGTCACTACACTTCCCCTGCATCACCCCCTCCTTCCCCTCATAAACTCCCGCCCGAATCCCCGATGTTTACATAACTAAATGTCGTACGCCAGCTCTGTACTGGCGTGCTGTGCGCCCTCTCCTGGGCGCATTAGGCAGTTTAGTAAATGAAGAAATACACTGCACTGGCAGTGTATCTCTTTTGTAAATCTCAAAAACGGTTTTACTCCTGCTTGTGCACCATGAGTCATGGCGCACAGGCTTGGTAAATCAGCCCCACTGGCTTTTAAATTACAGAGTTGAGAGGGTTCAGCCGGATGGGGAACCAGTTGTGGTTGGAGGTAGAGGGGAAGCTGTCACCACTAAGGGACTATCCACCTTATTACCTGAGACTACTGTGAGTAAGTTGAAGCAAGTACCTCAGCAGTCTTCTCACCAGCCGGGCACGGTGAAGAAGTGGTAAAACATCAGCAAGTGCCAAGCCAGGGACACAGCAGGATAGTGGAGGGGACGTCTGTGTGGTATACAGCGGGATAGCTGTGGAAGAGCTCAGGGGATCCAGTGACGACTGGGATCTGAAGGTCTAGTGAGAGACTGGGGGCTCAGTGAGTGATGATCTACAGTGGGATACTGTGAGATAAATAAAAGGACTGTTCTGTGTTACCAAGAGTTATGTACAACTACCGTTAGTAACTGTTACAAGATTAGTTGCCATAGGAGACAGCGGTCTTACCTATACAGAAGTGTTATCCAGCTGGAGTCCTTCCACTGTATAGCTGTCTATCTACAGAAGTCTCAAGGGTGTCCTGGCCCTAATACTCTCTCCCCCAGTTCTGTTAAGAGACAATAAATCTCTTGTTTGCATTCAAAAAGTGACTGGCACCCATTATTTTTCTTGCATCACACCTACTATGCCTGGTAACCCACTCTACAAGGAAATATTTCAGCTCTCCCTAACTCTTGAGGTCACCATTAGGTCTTTGGGGCCCCAAGACCTTGCTACACATGTCTACTTTTGGGTTTAATACTTTAAGGCATTGTTACTTTACCATAGTTTTGGTTGCATTAGCTCATGTTGCTGAGCTTAGGATGGGGGTGTATAACAAATAAACAAGGCAGTATACAAACTAATTTACCCTTACGAGCTATACCAGCTTAAATTGCATGAATTATTTAACCATTAACACTTACATAAATGCTTTGTAAAGCTCACTTTTCCAGCCATCATTTATCACAGATGAGATATATTAAGCTGGAGAAAGTAAGACAGTCTTATGAAAGCACTAACTGTGATTTTATAGACTGAGTATGTAAATAAATGAAGTAAAAAGTGTTTTGCTTCAGAAAATGAACCAATTTATTCATTGTTGGTTTGAAAAATGCAGCAGAAACGGGTGAAAGGACAGAAAGACCAAACAGGAGTTTGCCATTGTAAATATTTGTGCAAGTTCTATATTTAGATAGAACTTGCGTCCTTATTTACGGCGGCGTAACGTATGTGTTGCGGCTTAAAGCCGCGCAATTCAAATTTCTGAAGTGGGGGCGTGATTCATGTAAATGAATCATGACCCCACGTAATTGATGTTTTTTTTGGACGGCGCACGCCCCGTCCGTGGACGTTCCCAATGTGCATGCGCGAAATCACGTCACTTTTTTCTCAATGTAAACGACATAAACGTAATTAACGTCGAGCCCCATTCCCGAACGATTTACGCAAACGACGTAACCGATGTTCAATTCGACGCGGTCCCGACATCCATACTTAACCACTTAACCCCGGACCATATTGCTGGTCAAAGATCACTTTTTGTGATTCGGCACTGCGTCGCTTTAACTGACAATTGCGCGGTCGTGCGATGTGGCTCCCAAACAAAATTGGCGTGCTTTTTTTTCCCACAAATAGAGCTTTCTTTTGGTGGTATTTGATAATCTCTGCGTTTTTTATTTTTTGCGCTATAAACAATATTTTTTACATTTTGCTATAATAAATATCCCCAAAAAATATATAAAAAAAACATTTGTTTTCCTCAGTTTAGGCCGATACGTATTCTTCTACATATTTTTCATTAAAAAAATCGCAATTAGCGTTTATTGATTGGTTTGCGCAAAATTTATAGCGGTTATAAGGGGGTAGTTTTATGGCATTAATATTTTTTTTTTACTAGTAATGGCGGTGATCAGCGTTTTTTTCAGTACCGAGAAATTATGGCGGACACATCAGACAATTATGACAAATTTTTGGAACCATTGGCATTTTTATAGCGATCAGTGCTATAAAAATGCATTGGATTACTATAAAAATGCCATTGGCAGTGAAGGGGTTAACACTAGGGGGCAGGGAAGCGGTTAAGTGTGTTCCTGGGTGTGTTCTAACTGTATGGGGGGGTGACCTCACTAGGGGAAATCACTGATCTTCTGTTCATACATTGTATGAACAGGAGATCAGCGTTTCCCCGCTGACAGGAACGGGAGCTTTGTGTTTACACACAAAGCTCCCGTTCCCCGCTCTGTAACGAACGAGTGCGCGGGCCGGCGGCGATTGCGCTGGGCGCGCGGGACTCGGGGGACGAGCGTTGCCGCGGGCCTCTAAAGGGAGGACGTAGAGCTACGTGCTCTCGCCCAGCAGTGCCACCGTCCCGCCCTATAACGACGGTGGGTGGTCGGCATCTGGTTAACATTGGCTGCGCCGCTCGAACGCTTACGCAAACAACGTAAAATACGACGTGTCGACGCAAGTACGTTTCTGAATCGGCGTAAATAGCTAATTTGCATATTTTACGCGAAAAACTACGGAAGCGCCACCTAGTGGCCAGCGTAAATGTTACACTTAAGATACGACGTTGTAGGCGAATTACGCCGCTCGTATTTTAGAAGAAAGCCAGCGTATCTTCTTTTATGAATAGCAAAAAAAGATACGCAGGCTATTCTTAGTATTTACGCAGCGTATCTATAGATACGCTGGCGTAAATGCTTTCTGAATCTGGCCCTATATATGTATATATAAAAAATTATCCCACACTAAACAATGATAAAACAAATCACCAACTGATACATATGCAAATGGTGCAATGAAAATAAGTGAATAATCTTAAAAGGTGACTATATCAATAGCAATATAGGAATGTAAACATGGAAGGTCCATATAGGTGCAAATAATAAAGTGAAAATGGGTAAATGTATAGATAGTCTTGGGAAGTCACTATATAGATGTCTCGAATAGGAAACCAGTCCTCATAGATATCAAGGACCAGATTTACATACACTTAATATTGCGCTGCGTAATCGAAATACTCTACGTTGCTGTATTTAACCAGGCTCTACACCGAATCCTGGTAGATTGTTGCCCGTACGCTACGGCGTAGTCTATTTCTTGCCGCGTAATCGAAATACGCGATTAGAGGGCGTGAAGCATTTAAATTGAGCGCGTCCCCGCGGCGATCGAACTGTGCATGCTCCGTTCAGAAATTTCCCGCCGTGCATTGCGCGAAATCACGTCGTTACGTCATTCGTTGTTTGAGTAGTGTCGTTTACGAACTTTCCTATTCCCGGAAAAAAAAAAAGACGTCGGAAAACGTAGAAATTCGACGCGGGAACGACGGCCATACTTAACATGGGCTGTCTAAAAGCTGGTATAGTGTTACGCAAATAAAAGATGACTAAAGGTGCCGTAAGAGATTGCGATTGAAGATCGTAATTTCGGGGATCGCCGGCAAAAGCTCATTTGCATACCCCGACGCTGAAAGCGACGGGAAGTCCACCCAGTGGCCGCAATTTTATTGCAGTTTAGATCTGAAGGCGTATGAACACGTAATCCAGTCGAATTGAAGCCCGCAGCCGTCTATTCATGGTTTGAGGTTTTCGACTAGCTAGAAAACACGCGTAATTTGAAATTACTCCAGTCTAACACCAGTTAGACAGGCGTAATGGCTCTCTGAATCTGGGCCCAAGTGACTATATGTGTAGTGATGATGATCCCAAGAAGTAAGGGGAATGTCGCATCCGGGATCCTTTCACAATAGGGGTGATGAATCAAGCAGGTAATCCACAAAAAGTCTCCAAGAACTCCCAGATAGAGATATGACCCTATTAACTTTTTAATAGATTTCAAACAGGTCAAGGGACAGTGTTAGCTTAACCGCTTAAGGACCACCGCACGCAGATATATGTCTGCAGAATGGCACGGCTGGGCACAAGGGCGTACATGTACGTCCCCTCTAAGAGCCCAGCCGTGGGTCACGCAGCGCGCCACCGGCGGCACGCTCGTGATCCGGTCCTAAGCTCTGTGACCGTCCCCACGAGAACCGCGGACCCGATCGCCGCCGGTGTCCAGCGATCGGGTCACAGAGTGGAAGAACGGGGAGAGGTAAGTGTAAACAAACCTCTCCCCATGCTTCCTAGTGAGACTGACACTGATCGTCTGTTCCCTGTCATAGGGAATGACGATCAGTGACGTTGCATGCTAAGCCACGCCCTCCACAGTAAGAAACACAAATCAGGGCACACTTAACCCCTACAGCGCCACCTACAGATTAACGCCTTCACTGCCGGTGTCATTTTTACAGTAAACAGTGCATTTTTATAGCACTGTTTTCTGTATAAATGACAATGACCAAAAATAATTCTAAGTCTAAGGTGTCTGATGTGTCCGCCATAATGTCATAGTCACGGCATGGACCATAAATTACCTGGAGGATGGGATAAACAGCTCAATCTAAGTATTTGCGGATGATACTAAGCTAAGCAGGGCAATAGCTTTTCCGCAGGATGTGGAAACATTGCAAGAAAATCTGAACAAATTAATGTGGTGGGCATCTACATCGCAAATGGGGTTTAATGTAGAAAAATGGAAAAAAATGCATTTCAGTGGCAAAAACATGGATGCAATCTAATCACTAGGGGGAGAACCTCTGAGGGAATCTAGGATGGAAAAGGACCTGGGGATTTTAGTAGATGACAGGCTTAGCAACAGCATGCAATGCCAAGCTGCTGCAAACAAAGTCAATAGAATATTGGCATTTATTAAAAAGGGAATTAACTCCAGAGACAAAACAATAATTCTACCACTCTACAAGACTCTGGTCCAGCCACACCTAGAGTATTATGCTGTCCAGTTCTGGGGATCAGTCCTCAGGGAGAAGGTGCTGGGAATGGAGAGCATAAAGCGAAGGGCAACAAAGCTAATAAAGGGACTGGAGGACCTTAGTTATGAGGAAAGATTGCTAGCACTGAACTTATTCACTCTGGAGAAAAGATACCTGAGAGGGGATATGATTGCAAAGTACAAATACTGTACTGCTGACCCCACAATAGGGATAAAACTTTTCCATGAAAGGGCATTTAAAAAGACTTTCAGACATGTACTAAAATTGGAGGAAAAGTGATTTAAGGGGTCTTTACGGTTCTTTACGGTAATGTCGCATACAGACGATCGGACATTCCGACAACAAAACCATGGATTTTTTTCCAGTGGATGTTGGCTCAAACTTGTCTTGCATACACACGGTCACAAAAATGTTGTCAGAACGTCGAGAACGCGGTGACGTACAAGATGTACGATGAGCCAAGAAAAATAAAGTTCAATAGGCAGTGCGGCTCTTCTGCGTGATTCCGAGCATGCGTGGAATTTTGTGCGTCGGAATTGTGTACACAGACTTGTTGTCTGGAAATTTGAGAACTAGCTCTCAAATTTTTGTTGTTGGAAATTCCGAAAAGGAAATGTCCGATGGAGCCTACATACAGTCGGAATTTCCAACAACAAGCTCCCATCGAACATTTGTTGTCGGAAATTCCGATCGTGTGTATGTGGCATTAGAGCGGTAAGAATGTGGAATTTTCTTCCACAAGCAGTTGTTTAAGCAGGGAGCATAGATAATTTCAAAATTTAAATAAAACATTAGATATAGATATACAATATAATATTGACATAAATGGACTCGAAGCATGTAAGCAGTACGCACCAATAGCCACTGCCACATCTGGATTTACATTTCTGGCACCACATATTAGAACATTGGACAGGTGTAAGGCTAGGTAGGAGAAGGCAGCCTTACTCTGAGGTTCTGCCGACTCCCCTAGTGGCAAGACTCTGACATAAGCCTGTCCTATACAATGCACTAGACAGGCATTGTATAGGGCAGCCTTACATTGAGGTGTGTTGTGTCCTGTTAATGAGCAATGTGACCTCTCTAGAGTCTGGCGGAATAGAGCGAGGGTCATGTTGGCACAAAGTGCTTTCCTTAAAGTGAATCAAACTAAATAGAAGTGTTTTATTCTCCAGTTTTTTATAACATAAGAAGCATACCTAATACGTGTAGGTTGTGCTTATTGCGATTCCTATACCTATACTTAGCAGGACCGGACTTTAGTTTTCTTAAATATTTTTGGGGTATATTTATTATAACAAAAAGTAAAAAATATAGCTTTTTTTCAAAATTGTCAATCTTCTGCTTCCTGTGATTTTTCAATATGCTCTTTGTCATGCTTATGAGGATAATTTTCCTGTACGGTATTTATGAATGAGTAATTTTTAAACAATAATATTTTTAAGATACAGGATCAATAAATATGAGCACACTAAAAATAGGAGATTTATTCACCAGACATGTATTCATACAAAATAGTTATATATATTGGTTGACAGAAACAAATGTTACATAAAAATAACACTATTAATTGTACTTTTTAACTGCTTGGCGACTCTGCTGGGCGAGAGCACGTAGCTATAAGTCACCTTGCCCAGCAGCTAATAGGGGCGTGCTCGCGCCCCCCCGCTCTTCCCTGACTCCGGTGTGCGTGCCCGGTGGCCGCGATCGCCCCCGGGTACCCGTGATTGCTCGTTACAGAGTGAGGACCGGGAGCTGTGTGTGTAAACACACAGCTCCCGATCCTGTCAGGGGAGAAATGCCTGACCATCTGTTCATACAATGTTTGAACAGCGATCAGTCATTTACCCTAGTGCCACCCCCACTACAGTTAGAACACACCCAGGGAACATACTTAACCCCTTCACCGCCCACTAGTGTTAACCCCTTCCCTGTCAGTGGCATTTTTATTGTAATCCAATGCATTTTTATAGCACTGATCGCTATAAAAATGCCAATGGTCCCAAAAATGTGTCAAAAGTGTCCAAAGTGTCCGCCATAATGTCGCAGTGCCAAAAAAAAAATCGCTGATCACCGCCATTACTAGTACAAAAAAAATATTAATAAAAATGCCATAAAACTACCCCCTATTTTGTAAATGCTATAACTTGTGCGCAAACCAATCAATAAACGCTTATTGTGATTTGTTGTACGAAAAATATATAGAAGAATACGTATCGGCCTAAACTGAGGGAAAAAAAATTTTTTTTTATATATTTTTGGGGATATTCATTATGGTAAAAAGTAAAAAATATTATTATTTTTTCAAAATTGTCGCTTTTGTTTATAGCGCAAAAAAAAAGGACGCCAATTTTTTTTGGGAGCTACGTCGCACGACCGTGCAATTGTCAGTTAAAGAGACGAAGTGGCGAATCGCAAAAAGTGCTCTGGTCTTTGACCAATAATATGGTCCGGGGCTGAAGTGGTTAAATGACACAGAAATGAAAAAACGTCCCTGTATTATCAATATCCGAGTATATATGACGATTAGACAGAACGTCTGTAGTTTACAAATTCAACCATTACTATACTGCAGGTAAGTAAGTGATCAATAACGTAAAATAAAATTAGAAGTTTGCTATGTCAATAGATTGGAAGCTACAAAAATGATAATGAAAATTGAAGTTTAGAGGAAAAACTACAAGGTGGTTATGAACTCGAGAGAAATAGTTATCCAACTGTATATAATAATCAATAAATTAATATTTAAAGTAAAACAAAAATGAATATAAGGTAAAAATCAATACAACATAATTACCCTTTCCAGCATGGCTGCTGGTTTGAAATGGTGGTTACCAAATGTTCCTAAAATGTCTGCTGTGGTTTCCAAGATGGCCTATGTTGAACAAGGAAATGCATCTTGCTTTCTCAGAGTTTCAATGTATAATCTGACAAGTAATATTCATGAATGTGGGTAATGTTATGAATTGATGGATGAAGTGTGTGTCTTGGGGGCACATCACGGGGGGGATAAGGGGGCACAGTGCTAGGGTATCAGGAGGCCTGGGGGTTAGCAAGGCACAGCACTCAGGGGTCAGGTGGGCATGGCACTAAGGGGGTCAAGGATCATGGTACTAGGGGCTAAGAAGGCACAGTCCGGGTTAAACCAGCACACTACAAGCAGGTCTGGAGGGCATGGTAGAGGAGGGTCTGAAGGGCATGATACAAACAGCAGGGGTCTTGAGGGCACACTAAAGGTTGGTTTGGAAGGCATGGAACCAGGGATTTCCTGATGGTTTTCCTGATGCAGAGCAGTGCAAGGAAGCTGCTGTGGCAGATCAACCTGTTCTGGTGCACTGATATCCACTGGCTATCCCATCATTCATTCCCACATGATATAACACATAAGCACCCTGATTGAACTGGAGAGGAAGGCTGGTAGGGATTAGCACACAGGTGGACAAAAGGCCAAACTTGACAAAGAGCTGTCAAAGCTGACAGCAAATCCTAGGTGGCAGAGGCACTCCATACCTCCCAGCCCCACATGCAAGGGGGCATGCAGTGGGGCAGGATAGGCCTCCTTTACCTAGGACTCACTTTGACTGCTTCCTGGCTTAAGCGAGCAAGCAATAAGATTCTTGAGCTCATCACTTTTGTGCTTTGCTTTGCAACTGGGGGGGGGGGCGGCACTCAAGGGTCAGAAAGGCAGAGACTCAAACGCTATCTACCTGTCACATCCTGGCGGTCAATACAATGATCAGCTCAATATTACAAATCAATCATCATAAAGACCCTTAAGAGACACTCCTTTACAAATTGATAATGTTCCCCAACAGAGTTTTACTCTTGTATTAAACGTCTTGCTGTTTAGACATGGTTAGTTCTTATAGTACTGCTATCACTCGCTCACTTCTTGTGCGTCTGGCACTGAAACTTGTGGAATGCCTTCTTCTCTTTATTAGAGTGTCTATCTATCTATCTATCTATCTATCTATCTATCTATCTATCTATCTATCTATCTATCTATCTATCTTATAAATTGATTAAATATGGTACTACAGAGGCTTGTGTTTGTCTTCTTTTACTTTTCTTATGGCTAAGTCATGGATGGAAACAAAAATGATCACCTACAAGTCATGTGTCATCTGACTAATCTGAAGTGATATTTACACTTACAACATCTTATTTTCTCACATGAATGGTGAAAGATATATTCAGTTCATCTTCCTGTTTCCCTGTAAAGGCAAAAAATTAAAGAGAAAAGCATGATGGAACAGCAAAATATACTTAAACAATACCAGTTGCCCACTGGCATGTTTTTTAGTTTGCTCATCTCTATAGAGAACATCATCAGGTGTTTTTGTACTTTTACAGTAATCCCAGACCCTATATCAAGTATGCGTCTACTTGTTCCCTATCTGCTTCATCAGATACCGGACCCCTTGTTGCTCTCTTCATGTTGGGGCATTTCAAAGGGCCATGACCTGGCATTAGCATACAGTAAAATCCATCCATCCATCTCCACCATCAAGCTCTGGTGAGGACAAGCTCGTGCTTAGACCCCATGCTTTTGGGAGAGCCTGCATCATCCACTAGGGAAATTTGCTTGTGTATACATTCAGCTGACTACTGCACAGACCTTTCCTCCTGTCTTTTCCCTTACAGGTGACTCTGCATATGTACTGGGACCCCATCTCATGACCCCTTTCCGGAACCCCCAAACCAGAGGAGAGAGAAGATACAATGAAGCACATATCAAAACTTGTGCAGTGGTGGAGCGCACATTTGGCCTCCTGAAGTCCCGTTTCCGATGCCTGGATAAGTCTGGGGGGCCCTATTGTATTCCCCCAACTTTGTGGGTCAGATCATTGGTGCATGTTGCATTCTGCACAACTTTGCAATGAGAAAGGGCCTGCAGATTGCCCTACGTGATGACCTGACCCCCCAACCACACAGCCCCCCCCTGCCAGAGGAGACCCCGTCATCTGATGGAAGAGCAGTCAGGAGTTGCCTCGTGTTACGAATCTTTGACCGTTAAACACACACATACAGCATGGAACACAGACAATGCACGCGTGTACACCACTGTGGTCCCTAACACACACACCCCACATCCACATCACATTGGATTAGCCCAAGTCCAGCATGTCGGACTTGGGAGCAGCAACGCCACGTCAAGGCCCCAATGATGTTGCTGTCTATTCATACACCATTCACACAGCCGTGGGGATAACTTCTCCCCAACGGCCGAGGGTGACACCCCTTACTGGCAGGAGTGCCACCCCCTCACATTCACACACCATTCACACTGCACCGTGTGCAGTATCCAAAAAAAAAAAAAAAAGCTCTTACCCAGAGCATAATATAAAAAAAAAAACTCTTATCCAGAGCATAATATAAAAAAAAAAAAAAGCTCTTATCCAGAGCATAATATAACAAAAAAAAAGCTCTTACCCAGAGCATAATATAACAAAAAAAAAGCTCTTACCCAGAGCATAATATAACAAAAAAAAAACCTCTTACCCAGAGCAAAATAATAAGAAATCAAAAAATTAATGGGCCTGGCGGGAGCTCCGCCTGGTGCCACGGCTCCTGCCCCTCACTTGCCTGGGGGCAGCCACAGGTGGGGGGGGTAGCAGGTGGAGGAGGAGCATCCCCACATCCCTCCCTGGCTGCCTGCATGCCCTCCAGGGCAACCGCTATGCGGGTCTGCACAGCAGTCTGCTCCTCGACTGCAAGGCGCAGGGCATGAACCTCCCCCACAAGGTCGGAGGTGTTCGCCTGCAGCTCCCCCAGGCTGGTCAGCATTGCTGCACTGTTGACAGCAAGATCTTGGATGGCATCTGTAATGTGTCCCGAGGATGCCAGGCTGTCGGCCAGGTGCCTCATCTCCTCCACGACCTCTGACAGATGCCGATTTTGCTGGTCCTGCTGTCTGGCCAGCTGTTCCGGCAGGACCTTATGAACACCCCTGGTCTTGCACGTTGCCTTCCGGGGAGTGGCAGGGGACCGGGCATAAGGGGGGGATGTTGAGGGGCCTGAGATGAGGGGGGGAAACAGAGGGACTGGAGAGGTTGGGGGGGACACTGAGGGGTTTGCTAAAGATGGAGGGATAGCCTGGGCTGGTCCGGGCAACCCATCATCCTCCTCCAAAACAACACACAGGTCCTGGTCCTGGACTACGACATCCTCCTCAACCACCTCCTCCGTTGAGGTGTGCCCACTTCCCTCCAAGTCCTGTTCCAGGGGGGCAGCCAGAGGGACTGGATCTTTGGGGGATGGATCCTGACGGGCCCTGGCATCAACAGATGGCCCCGCTCCCTCCTGCACATCTGTGGATGACACAAAAGATGCCCATGTTGGTGGACCCACACACTTGGCACATGTTCCCTTCCACCCCCATACATGTACACAACAGATAGAATATAAAACACACTTACCTGTCCTCAGGGCTGGCTTTTGGGACTCATAGCCCCCAACTCCCTCAACCTGCTCCATCTGCAGGCAGCGGGCAACCACCTTCTCCTCCTCAGTCAGGCGGACAGTGCAGGGTGGGCCCCCTCCAGTGCCCCTGGCATGCCGAGCTATGGAAGCCAGCTTGCACTTCACGAGATGCCGCAGGTCATTCATTTTCTTTTGAATGTCCTGCGGTGTCCGGACCTCATGAGAGAGGGCATTGACTTGGCACGCGACCTTCATTAAGATCTGATCCCTCCGGGACTTGCTGGTCCGGGCACTGTCAGCACCATGGAGCCGCGAGTCATATTTCTCCATTGCCCTCACGACAATGGCCCTCTCCTCTGGGGAGAAATTTTTCTTCCTCCTCTCCTTAACAGCAGTTGTCATCTTGTCCAGCACAAACCTTGGCCGTCACTATCAAAAAAATGGGAGACGTTTGCGCTGCACGGGCGCATGTGTGGGCGCATTATATACCCTGCGCCGACAAATCGTAGGGAGGCTTTGCGCATGCGCAGAAGGCATCCACGTCACGGCGCGGGTCAACCACGTCATGGTGCGGGTCATCCACGTCACGGCGCATGTTCCGTTCCTCCCGGCCTGCATTTGCATGGGGTCACGCTTCATTACAATGCAACACGCCCACTTCCCTCCTACTTTGGAGTTGCGCCGAATTACGCCGATGATTTTACGCGACGCAGGCGCATCTTGGAGCGCATTTACTTAGGGAATACGGTACTTGCCACTCCGTGTTACGTCGGCGTAGTGCATCTGAGATGCGCAACGCCTGCATAATTAGGCGCGCATCTACGAGAATCTGGCCCTTAATTTTTTTGTAAGTGGGAAAACTTACAAAATCTGCAGGGGTTCAAATAATAATTGTCCCCATTGTACCTAAATCTCTGCTGCTGCTTGCATCTCTGCTGTCACCCTCTGAGGAAGTCACATGACAGGGGTGCAAAGGGTAAGAGGAACAGCTAGTGATGTCACAACATTTCTATCAGAAGTAAGGTTGTTTGTTCAGAGCCCAGCTGCACAAGCATACCCTTAAGAGGATAGTACATTTGTTTTTCACTGTAGTGCACCAGATTTGTACCTTCTTTATTTTTTAGGCTTTCTTTGTGTTATTATAATGGGGGATTTTAATTATCCAGACATAGATTGGGTGGAAGGAACCGCGCATTCATCTAAGGCTCGCCAGTTCCAAAATAATTTCATGGGAGAGTTGGTAAATGAACCAACTAGAAGCAAAGCCTTACTAGACCTAATGATTACCAACAATACAGACCTGATCACAGATGTGGAAATACGGGGACATTTAGGAAACAGTGATCACAGGTCAATTAATTTTGATATACATCAAACAAATAGGAAACATAAGAGAAATACAAAAATACTGAATTTCAAAAGAGCTAACTTCCCTAAACTATGATCCTTGCAAGAAGATAATAATTTGAATACAATCTTGGGAACAAAGAAAATGGAGGAAAATGGGTATGCTTTGAGACATGGGTCAAGTCCTGGGGAAAAAAATGATACGCTCATATGCATAATTACTAAAACGAATGTGTTTTTTTCGATACACTGTACCTTAGTAATCCTTTATGTTACTGGCCGCTTCCTGTATATGGATTCATCAGGTAATGTGTGGGTATTCCATCACTTCCTCGATGCTGCAATGGCTCCTGGAAGCTTTTTGTCAGTTATCGCAGGATTTATAAAGAGCTTTAAGCAAGTTCTTTCTAAATCCCGCAATAACTTGCGGCAGACCTCCGCAATGTCTCCTGAGAACAATGACAAAAGCTCCCAGGAGACATTGCGGCATTGAGGAAGTGACGGAATACCCGCACACTACCTGATGAATCCATATACAGGAAGTAACCAGTAACATAAAGGATTACTAAGGTTCGCCTGCCCCTGACAGTGATTCGAGCTGGGCATCGCCGCTTAGTGAAGAATTGGCTCGGGCATCTCGGCTGCTCTCGGCTGCTCTAGTCCTGCAAAGGGAACTGAGTTCCTGCTGTGAAAAAAGTGCAGGAACTCCATTCCCACACGTTCCCGCAGGACTTGAGCCCTGCTTTGAGAGCATATTAAATAATGGCATTAACCAGTACATCCCAATGGGAAATACATTTAAAAGAGCTAATAACAGTCCTGGGTTGCTTAACTCCAATGTAAAAATGCATATAAAAGCAAAGCAGAAGGCCTTCAAAAAATACAAAGCTGAGGGATCATCATCAGCATTCCAACTTTACAAAGAATGCAACAAGACATGTAAGGGTGCAATGAGGTTGGCTAAGATAGATCAAGAAAGGCACATAGCAGAGGAGAGTAAAGAAAGTCCCAATAAATTCTTTAAGTACATAAATCGTAAGAAAGGAAGTTTAGATCATATTGGTCCCATAAAGAATGATGAAGGGAATCTGGTTACTAAGGATGGAGAGATGGGGAAGGTATTAAATGTATTCTTCTCTTCAGTCTTAAAGGGGTTGTAAAGGTAAAAAAAATAGCTTCCTTTACCTTATTGCAGTCCTCCTTCACTTACCTCATCTTTCGATTTTGCTTTTAAATGTCCTTATTTCTTCTGAGAAATCCTCACTTCCTGTTCTTCTGTCTGTAACTCCACACAGAAATACGAGGCTTTCTCCCTGGTGTGGAGAACGCCTCTTGAGGGGGGAGGGGGCGAGCAGGAGTGTCAGGACACTCTCTACTTTGCAGATAGAGAAAGGAGCTGTGTGTTAGTGGGCGTCCTGACACTCCTGCTCTCCCCCTCCCCCCTCAAGAGGCTTTCTCCACACCAGGGAGAAAGCCTTGCATTACTGTGTGTAGTTACAGACAGAAGAACAAGAAGTGAGGATTTCTCTTAAGAAATAAGGACATTTAAAAGCAAAATCGAACGATGAGCTAAGTGAAGGAGGACTGCACTAAGGTAAAGGAAGCTATTTAGGGAATCATTTTTTTGCCTTTAAAACCCCTTTTACAAGGGAAAAAAAGGGGCTTAGTTAATCAAAACTGGAATATTTATCTTCATGACACGTCACAGGAAGCACCCTCATGGCTAACAGAGGAAAGAATTAGAAATAGACTTGAAAACTTAACATTAATAAGTCACCGGGAAAAGAGGACCTGCAGACCATTGTTCATAATGTTTACAAACAGTCTACTGATTGGAATGGTACCAGATGATTGGAGAAATGCCGATGTAGCACCAATATTTTAAAAGGGCCAAGGTTAATCTCTGGAACTACAGACCAGTTAGCCTAACATCAATTGTACGCAAGCTCCTGGAGATGATGATAAGGGACTATATACAAGATTTTAGTAATGACAATGGTATCATTAGCAGTAATCAGCATAGATTCATGAAGAATTGTTCTTGCCAAACCAATCTATTAACTTTCTATGAGAAGGTGAGCTGCCACCTAGATAAAGGAAGGCCCGTAGACAAGGTGTATCTGTATTTTTATGAAAGCATTTGATACAGTTCCCATAAACATTTACTGTACAAAGTAAGGTCCATTGGCATGGACCATAGGGTGAGTACATGGACTGAAAAGTGGCTACAGGGGCGAGTTCAGAGTGTAGTAATAAATGGGGAGTACTTGGAATGGTCCAATGTGGAAATTGGGGTCCCCCAGGGTTCTGTCCTTGGACCAATCCTATTAAATTTATTCATAAATGTCCTGGAGGAAGGCATAAACAGCTAAATGTCTGTATTTGCTGATGATACTAAGCTAAGCAGGGCAATAACTTCCTCGCAGGATGTGGAAACCAGTGGCGGTCCGTCCATAGAGGGCGCTGGAGCGCCGCCCCCTCTGGCTCTCACCGCCACTGAGTCTAATAACATAGATTCATGCATTGCATGAATCTATGTTATTATCGCTGCTGCCGCTGTTATTCAGATGGTCGGCGCTCATGTCCGGCCAACTGAATAACGCCAGCTGGTTGGCTGGAGGGAAATGTCTATCAGAGCCAACAGCTCTGATAGGCTTTCCTAGTAGAGCCCTCGGGTCCCGGAAGCTTTTTCTCGGAGCGCACAGACTGTACGCCCCTTGGATAAGATGACAGGCAATCAGGTTGGCCGGTTCTGGCTACCGGTAACCTGATTGGCTGAAATGCCTGTCAGTCATCGAGGGCGGGAGAAGACATCGTGGGACGTGGATGCCTGACTCCAGTAAAGGTAAGTGCCGGACTGGGGGGGGAGCAATTTACAGGGCACAGTGGGGACAATTGGCACAGCGGCGACCATGGGCACAGTGGTGACATTGGATTGCACAGTGGCTGGTTTAATGGCATGGCACCATGGTGACAATGGATGGCACAGTGGCTGGTTTAATTGCATGGAACAGTGGTGACAATTGATAGCACAGTGGCTGGTTTAATGGCATGGAACAGTGGTGACAATGGATGGCACAGTGGCTGGTTTAATGGCATAGCACCATGGTGACAATGGATGGCACAGTGGCTGGTTTAATGGCATGGAACAGTGGTGACAATGGATGGCACAGTGGCTGGTTTAATGGCATGGCACAGTGGTGACAATTGATGGCACAGTGGCTGCATTTGATGGCATGGCACAGTGGTGCAAATTGATGGCACAGTGGCTGTGTTTGATAGCACGGCACAGTGGCTGCGTTTCCTTTTTCATTTTTTTTTATTTAAACATTATTAAAATCACTGCTTCTGGAGCAGTGATTTTAATGATGCTTAAATAAAAAAATAAAAAAAATTCCTTTAAATATTGTACCTGCTGGGTACAGCTTGCCTGTGAAAACGTCTTTGAGAACCCAGGTCTTGCCCGAGGGAACATGTATCAATGGAAAAAAGTTTCAGGAGTCCTAAACTTTTTTTGAGGAACTGAAGGCTCTCTTTCACACAGAGAATACCGCACGGATGCGCTTGTTGTCCCAACAATATTACGAATGGGGCAATCGGCCTAGCCGTCTTTTAGCCAGGTCTCTACAACAGAAAAAGAGCGCCACTTTTATAGCTAAAATAAAATCATCCTCTGACACCTTGTTGTTCGAAACTGGCGGAATTGCAAGGGAATTTCGCTCTTTCTATCAACAACTTTATAGTGTGGGACAGAATGTACAGCATGGAGAGCAAAGAGCTACTCTGATACGGGAATATCTGGAACGGGCACAGTTACCGAAACTTCCAAGAGCTGCTTTAGAGGCTTTAGATGCTGAGTTTTCTGCTACGGAGCTTAAAGTGGCTCTTAAATCTATGGCGAGTGGCAAAGCACTGGGACCTGACGGATTTACCGTGTCCTATTACCGTGCGTTTGCGGACACTCTGCTACCGTTCCTATCTTCCTACGCAAACAGGATCTCTGGGGGGGATGATTTTCGACCAGAGACCCTTCATGCCCATATCACGGTGATCCCCAAACCTGGCAGAGACCCTAGCCTATGTAGCAATTATCGTCCTATTAGTTTACTGAACATAGATGCTAAGCTATATGCGAAAGCCTTGGCATTGAGATTATTGCCCTTTGTGCCTCAGTGGATCTCTAGAGATCAGACGGGGTTCATACCTGGCCGGGAAGCGAGGGATAATTCACTCAGAACGTTGTCACTAATCTCATATGTGCGTAGGTGCTCCCAGTCCACCCTTCTGTTGTCCACTGATGCTGAGAAAGCGTTCGATAGGGTGGACTGGGAGTATCTCATGGCTACACTGGAACACCTAGGATTGGGCCCAAGTTTTTTGAGCAAGATCTCGGCGCTGTACCGAGCTCCAACAGCTCAACTGCGCATTAACGGGGTCCTTTTCATTGCATAATGGCACCCGACAGGGCTGCCCTCTGTCCCCGATACTTTTCGCCCTTTCCTTGGAACCCTTTTTGTCCACAATTCGCAATGATCCTAATATCTGTGGTATTAAAATTGGCACTTCAGAACACAAATATGCCGCTTACGCAGATGAATTCTCTTCTATGTTCAACAGCCCCTACTTACCACTCCTAATCTAATGTCGGCCTTCCAAACATTCGGTTCCCTTTCGAATTTTAAAATCAACCTTACAAAATCTGAAATACTGAACATCTCCACTCCCCGCAACTTAGTGTCCCAATTGAAGCCTTCCTTCCCATTTAGTTGGCAAAAGCAATCATTAAAATACTTGGCATTTTTTTGACCCCTAATTTGAAATCCCTTTTCCGGTATAACTATATCCCTTTATTGAACTCAATCAGATCTGACTTACAAAAGTGGACTCGAGTTGGCTCATTCCTGGCTGGGGAGGATTAGCGTTGTAAAAATGAATGTGTTGCCTGAGTGCTCTTTCTTTTTCAAATGATCCCCTTTGGGGTCCCCATTGCCTCTTACAATCTCTAATCGCAGATATGTCTGGAATCGTAAACGCCCCAGGATCGCATACAGTTGGTTGATTAAACCTAAACGAGAAGGGGGCCTTGCGCTCCCAGACTTTAAGAAATACTTTTCATGCCATAGTGTGTAACTAGGTTGTCTGACTGGAGATACCGCAGGAGTCTAAACTCTGGTTGAATTAGAGATGAATTATACGGAGCTGATCCTTTTATCTCATTATGGCTACCTCCTAAATTCCGCAGGAAGACCTTGACTGCGTCCCCTCTTTCTAGATCCTCACTAGCTGTCTGGGACTCTCTCTGTAAAGCACAAAAATGGCCTTGTAACTCTCCACTGATGCCTATTCTTGGGCATGATTACTTTCCACCTGGCAATTAGTGTTGAGCAGAATATGCCATATTCGATTTCGCGATATATCTCGAATATATAGTCGAATATTCGAGATATATTCGCTAAATACGAATATTCGTGATATTTTTTGGAAATGAAATGATTGCGAATTTTCGCTATTGCGAATGCGAATGCGAAATTTCGAGAAATGCGGAATGGAGCACTCTGAAATGGCTCAAATATCGGAATTTTATAATACCCAAAATTGCGAAATTTCGATAAATGCGGAATGGAGCACTCTGATTGGCTCAAGATATTCGTGATATATTGACGAATACAAAATAATTGCGAAAATTCGGCAAATAGCGAAGGAGCACACCTGATTGGGGCTCAAATATTCGTGATATATTACAATACAAAATAATTGCGGAATATTCTGGCAAATGCGAAGGAGGCACTCTGATTGGCTCAGAATATTCGTGAATATATTACAATACAAAATAATTGCGAATATTCGGCAAATGCGAAGGAGCACTCTGATTGGCTCAGAATATTCGTGATATATTACAATACAAAATAATTGCGAATATTCGGCAAATGCGGAAGGAGCACTCTGATTGGCTCAGAATATTCTTGATATATTACAATAAAAAATATTTGCTCGAATATTCGGCAAATGGCGGAAGGAGCACTCTGATTGGCTCAGAATATTCTTGATATATTACAATACAAAATAAGTGCGAATATTCGGCAAATGCGGAAGGAGCACTCTGATTGGCTCAGAATATTCTTGGAAAAATTACAATACAAAATAATTGCGAATATTCGGCAAATGCGGAAGGGAGGAGCACTCTGATTGGCTCAGAATATTCGTGATATATTACAATACAAAATAATTGCGAATATTCGGCAAATGCGGAAGGAGCACTCTGATTGGCTCAGAATATTCTTGATATTTTATCGTAATTTCGCAAGAATGCGAATGAGAAATTGATTGCGGAATTTCGACGGTAACACTCTGAAATTGAATATATGTGTTATTTTAGCTAAAAACAATATTGCGATTTTCTCGAAAATAATTGCGCGATATCGCTATTGCCCGAATAATCGCATTGCGATTTTTTCGGCAATATAAAATGATCACTGCAGCTACTCGGCCCAAGGGTCTCTAATCATACCAGTAATGCTTTTAGACGTCAATGGGGATCTCTAGGATGTGATCTGTTCTAAAAAAAAATTGAAAAAATATGAATATTCGAAATAGCGAATATTCACCGCGAAATTCGGAATATATCGCGAATACTCGAATATGCCATATTCGAGCCGAATATTCGCAATACGAATATTCGTGAGCAACACTACTGGCAACATGGACTCAAGCTTTGTTGACCGGTCCTTTGCCTCACCCCTATTGTTGCACCATGTAACCTCTGAAACGGGAGTTATACCTATGACTGAGCTGTTCACATCAGTTCCTATTTAATTTATGAATCAATGGAAATATCACCAGCTTTCTCAATTTGTGCGATCCCTCCCCCGCCCGTTGCGGTCTGCATCGGAACTGACTGCAGTGGAGGACCTACTTGTAGGACCCCAACCCCCGGAGAGACCTGTGTCATGTTTCTATCAAGCCTTGTTGTCCCTTCCTCCTGTCGCTAACCATTCGTGTATAGTTAAATGGGAACGGGATCTCCAAAGCCTGCTGCCTGAGGCTCAACGTGCATCAATATTCCAACTAACACACGTATCAGCCATATCCTCTAAGACCGCAGAGGTCAATTATAAGCTACTAATGCGCTGGCACTACACCCCAGAAGTTTTACATAGAACTTTTCCATCGATGTCAGATCGCTGCTGGAGGGGATGTGGGGAGGGGGTTCTCATGCGCACATTTGGTGGTCTTGCCCGTTGATCAAACCTTTCTGGGCATCAGTTTTGCAATGGATTGAGAAAATCCAGGGTCTGGCGTGGTGATGGATCCATGGGTGGTAATGTTCCATTGTACGAGCGAGCCAGCAGGAGCATACTCTAAATCGATTACTCCCCACCTCCTTAATGCGGCCAAAGCCCTCATACCTAGGTTTGGGAAGCAACCTATTGTTACAACCATTCGCCAATGGCTAATGGAAGTAGATCACATTTACCACATGGAAAGTAGCACGCTGACTCTTCGTAATAAAGCTGAGACCTGGCCCATAAGATATGGTCCTGCTGGGATCGCTTTTAAATTTCCTCTGTGTATGCGGATGCTGTGGCAACGAGTTCTTAATGGTTATATGTTGGTAATGCACTGTTACAGTTCAGAAGGTTCCGTGGTGGCTGGTGTACCCCCCTCCCCCCTTCTTCCCCACCCTGCCCCTTCCCCCCCTTCACCTTTTCTCGCTATAACTCTCTTCCTGCTCTCTTTTTATTTCTTCATTTTTCTTTCCTCTTGATTCTTTCTTCTTCTTTTACTTATTTGCTATGCACACAGATCTGGATAACTGGTGTTTCAGCATAGAGACACGTATTATTGAGAGGTTCGATACATAGATTTGGTCTTTATTGTTTGCTAGACTTGAGTATGACCGTTTTGATACATGCTACCTGTGAAGATTGTAATCTACCAACGTTCTAATGTAATGTACATCCTCATGCTGTCTGTATGTCATTTCTTACTGTGTTGATTTTCTTCCTTTTAATTTCAATAAACATTTATTGAACAAAAAAAAAAAAGAAGGTGAGCACATTGTGTAGAGGGTGGAAGGACACGTAGAAAATCCCATATTCTATCAATGGAGCATGAGATATTAAATAGAAGAAAGACTATTAATTTAGATGGACTTTTTTATGACTGGAACATGTGGTGATAATACATACGTAAAGGTTACACAATAAAAAAATAATAATTAACACAAGTTGATGGTTTATTGACTGCTTGTTGATTGGATCTCATGTTAACAGTTGCATATTTTTGGAGGTTTGGGGCAGTGCACCTTATATGATTTTGTTTTTATTGTCTATGTACATGTAGTTAACATAACAAGTAAGCCAGTTATAGACTTGCTATATGTCAATTGGCGACAGCAAACATTTCTCACCAAAGTCTGAACAGTCGTGATATGTTCTGCTTTATTTTTGGCAAGTACACACTCGCCCATCAAAGATGGGCCATTACTGGATTTGTTAAAGGGTCAATAAAGGAAAAAAAATATTTAAAATAACAAACATGTCATACTTACCTCCATTGTGCAGTTCGTTTTGGGGTCCCTCGGCAGCTGTCTCTGGTCCTCCCTGCAAGAACTCACCACATTCATGCGAGAGAGCTTGCATGGTGATGAGTCCCTTGCGGGGCACCATCCGTGATACAGCAAGCGGCCATAGCGGCTCACTGTATCACTCGGCAGGCCCCCCCCTTGGTGCGCCGCGTCACTGGATGTGATTAACAGCAGCTCCAACCAATGGTTGCGCTGCTCTCAATCCATCTCTCTAGCCAATCAGCGGCCAGGCTGAGCGGCGAATAGGATCTCGGGACCGAGTGCGGGACTTTCGAGGGGTCAGGTAAGTGAAACGGGGGCTGGGCATCATCAGATGTTTTTTTCACCTTAATGCATGGATTGCATTAAGTTGAAAAAATCGTGTATTCAACAAAGATTCAGAAAGTAAAAATAGTGGTCTGTAACAAACACTAAAAGAGATAAATTCAGTAAATATGTACAGTGTTATAGTGGCCTTAAGAGATAAATTAGGGTCACCTTAATTTATTGGCTGTTCTTAGCAAACAAACTTCTACTCAGAATGCAGCAACGACTTAAGCCCTGTAGACACGATCGGATATCTGATGGAATCTAATCCGATGGATTTTTTATTCGTCGGATATCCGATAAAGCTGACTTTCATCAGTCTTACCTACACACCGTCAAAAATCCAATCGGTCCAAACGCGGTGACGTACAACACTACCATGGCACTATAAGGGATGTTCAAATCCCACCGGCGCCACCCTTTTGGGTTGCTTTTGCTGGATTTTGTGTGTACCGCGTGTTGTAAAAGTTTGGTGAGAGCCGATTCACGCTTTTTCAGTTTTTGTGCAGTTCAGTCTGTTACAGCGTGGCAAATGTGCCATCTCCATTATGAACGCTAGTTTTACCAGAACGAGCGCAACGGCCTCCTATTCAGTCTGAACATGCATGGATTTTTTGATCGATGGACTCCCCACAGACAATTGTTTTTTTATCCATAGGAAATTTTAAAACATGTTCTATTTTTTTCACCGATGCAAGGAAAAAAAAACGATGGGGCCCACACTGATGAGTTTCGTCCTAGGAAAACAGTCCATCGGTCTGTTTTTGTCGGACAAACCGATCGCGTGTACAGGGCTTAAGATCGTAAGTATTAAGTCCCCAGTACTTTCATTACAATCTTGGGAAACTTTTGATTAGGGATAGGTGTTTTCATTGAATACATTGCAAATGCAAATTTAGGTTGGTAATCTTCTCTTAGATCTTTAAAAAACACATGATCTATCCCTCGCAGAGCTTATTTACCTTTTCAATGGAGAGACAAGGCAAACATTTCACTGCCCAAACAAATTTGTGATCTAAATGTAGGGAACAGTTTACCTCAGTCTCCCATTGTCTATGTTCTTGTACTAAAATCTTTACCTTCTTAATGCAAATGGCTGCATATATACTGGATATTTGGGATGCCACCATAGACTTAGGCAAGCCATACACTGTGCACACTTCTTTCTTGTAACCACGGTTGCAGGAAAGAAATTTGCATGATTCCCCCATCAACGCATATAATGTTGAGAAGGGAAACTGTCCCCATAGGAGAAGACATAAATTATTGCTAGTGGCTATAGCAGCCCTAGCAATAATCTCAAACAAATCTGTCAGGCTGGTTGTACCCAAGTTGATTGATCAATCAACTTGGTACACTTAGCCTGCCCATTAACGGTTTGAATTTTCACTCTCAATAAATGTCAATAGCAGTGAATCTAAGGCCAGCCATACACGGTTCGAATCTGGACTGGTTCAGCAGGAATTAGCCAAGATTCAAACCATGCCTTAGATCCACTGCTACTGATATTTATTGGGAGTGAAAACAATCTTTACAATCCGCACCACAAAAAATGCAATGGGTCCCATATTTCTCTCTTAGCAACCAGACACTGTATTTGTGAATGGTATCTGATCTGCCTGTAGATAGGAGTTTAGTGTAAATCCTGCATAATCTACTATATAGTATATGGAAACGTTGAAAGGTAAGATAGGAGCCAACAACATAATTTACACAAAGCATGTTTTTCCATTGATGGATATAGTTTATTAATAAACAGTTTCATACTCAAGAAAACCAATCATTGCTGTTTATTTTTTTTAGACTTAAAAGTAATAGCTTTGTGTTAGCCTTATGTTTCACAATTTATCCGCTTATGTGCCTATTGTTATATGATAAATAATGTACATTGTCCACTTTGTATCTATGGTTTTATGCTGGAAATGTTGTAATAAAAACAAAAACACATAGGGGTTGATTAACTAAAAAAATAAATGACTGTTCACTTTGCAAGGGAAGTTACATTTTGCAAGAGAACTGTCCCTAGAGCTTAGTGAATGTCGTGAAGTTTCACTTTGCCAAGATAAGCCAATCAGTTGTGAGGAACAAAAACAGAATTGTTGCATGCACCTAATTAGATAAGGAATGTCAGCAGAGCTTTACATCATTTATTAAGCTCTGTGGCAAATTCCCTTGCTAAGTTCACAGTCTGTTTGCCTTAAGTAAATCGACCCTGTGATCTCTTGCCCAGACACAGTAGCCTGACAAAAACATGTGATCAAAAAGAACAAGAAGGAACATAGTCATTATCAGGGCTTTTTTTTCTGGGGAACTTGGTGGAACTCAGTTCCACCACCTTTGGCTCAGACCCTTTGGTGCCTGCTCACCACAATCACTTGTGAACACAGAAGTCTGGTTTCTGTGTTTACAAGTGACTGCTTTGTAACCCCCTGAACTCTGCACACTGTATGTAATGCAATTCTGGTATTTAATGCCCCTTTAAGACCCTTCTACTGTTTGTGAAATCTGAACAGGTCGTGGTTGAGTTCCTGCACCTATTTTCTGAGAAAAAAAGCTCTGGTCATTATACAAAATAAATGTTTACTAAAATTATAGGTCTAAAACCTAAAGAGCGGCACAATTTTGTTTTATTACTTTTATTTAAATGATAAATATAATATTATATTTATATTTTATTATGTAATTAAAATAGCAATGCACCAGGTTGCTATATATAGTCACGTAATTTAAAGACATACATCTAAAGCAGAGTATTAAATCATATGCATATCGCTGTTTTCCAAAAAAACTGACTACCTATAGAGCAATTGTTGTCATTATGCACTCAAATCAATGTAAAATACCATCAAGATCACAAAATCAATATAGCAAACTGATGAAAAAGAAATTATATAATCATATTATTATTGTGCTTTATCCTTGAAAAAAAAATTATAGGTCAAAATCCTTATTTAATTTCATAGATAGATGACCACATATACATTTGTGTGATAAGATCATCTTCAAAGGTCTTAGGCCTCGTACACACGATCAAATCTGTCCGCCGGACCGTTTCAGCAGACAGATTCAATCGTGTGTACGGCCGAGCCGACAGATTTGGCCACCCGACAGATTTCAAAGCATGCTTTGAAATCTATCGGGTGGGAATCCGTCCGCCCGACATGTCTGCTGGTTAGTACACTTACCAGCAGACATGTCGTCCCGCACCGCCACCGCACCGCCGCCGAATGGATTCGGCGCATGCGCGGAAGTGTTTTTACTTCCTGGTGCGGTGACGTGGCGGCGTCAACGTCACCGCCACGTCACCGACACGTCAGCGCGCTCTCTGCTGGGCGGGGATTTTGGTTTGCTCGTGTGTACACGCGAGCAAACCAAAATCCCAGCAGACAGATTTGTTCAAATCTGTCGGACGGACAGATTTGAACAAATCTGTCCGCTCGTGTGTACGAGGCCTTAAGCTTTAAAGCTTACTTATACTTCTTGTTTGGATGGTTACTATGGCTACACAATCTGAGGGCTCCTTCTGTTTGGCAACTTGTATGTCTGGATTGTTATAGGGGACTGATTTTTATAAGGTATGAGAGGGCAGTTCCACAGTAAAAAGTCTCCAATATTACAATAGCTTAAGTTAAAATAGTATACTCATAACACAATAATAAAACAATAATTTAAAAAAAAAACTATGGGGGACCAAAAGGACTGTGGGAAACATCACACATGATACTAATAAGATAACAAAATGCGTGGACTTAATAAACTACAGAGACTGGCAGATTACCTATTTCAGAAAACCTCAAGAGTAGAGTTGAGCGGACACCTGGATGTTCGGGTTCGGACCCGAACCCGAACTTTAAAAAAAAAGTTTGGGTTTGGGAACCCGAACCCGAACCCGGACTCCGAACCCCATTGAAGTCACTTTTAGTAAAAAAAGAAAAAAAAATGCGTGGGGGTCCCCCCAAATTCAATAACCAGACCCTTTAGGTCTGGTATGGATATTAAGTTAAGGGGAACCCCGCCGTCAATTTAAAAATAATAATAATGTGGGATTTCCCCCAAATATCCATAACCAGTCCCTTCAGGTCTGGTGTGGATTTTAAGGCGAACTCCACCTCAAATAAAAAAAAATGGCGTGGAGTTCCCCCTAAAATCCACACCAGACCCCTTATCCGAGCACGTTGGCCCCCCTCTCCTGAACCGCACCAGGCCACATGTCCTCAACATTGGGAGGGTGCTTTGGGGTGCCCCCCAAAGCACCTTGTCCCCATGTTGATGGGGACAAGGGTCTCATCCCCACAATCCTTGCCCGGTGGTTGTGGGGGTATGCGGGCAGGGGGCTTATCAGAATCTGGAAGACCCCTTTAATAAAGGGGACCCCCAGATCCTCCCCCCCTGTGTGAAATGGAAATGGGGTACACTGTACCCCTACCATTTCACGAGGAAGTGTAAATAGTAGTTTTCAGAAAAAAAACATACACACCGTAGAACAAATTACTTTAGCCCACACATGATCATTTTAAATTACATTTTTAAAAAATGTTGTTTTTTACAACCCGAAAAATGATCGTGTGTACGTGGCATAAGGGTTCATTTAGAGCAGGGATCCTTAAACTACGGCCCTCCAGCTGTTACAGAACTACAAATCCCATGAGGCATTGCAACACTCTGACATTCACAGACATGACTAGGCATGATGGGAATTGTAGTTCCTGAACACCTGGAGGGCCATAGTTTGAAGACCCCTGATTTAGAGGGAAGATGAGTCCTATTCTCCATGCAGAGCCGCTGGCAGATATACTGTATGTACATCCACCTTGGAACACAGACACAATCACGTGTCAAAGTTTGACACATGGGCAAGAGCGGTTACACGGATCCAAACACAAAGCCCCTGCAAGAAGCCACAAACAGTCCTTTGAGAAAAACAAGAACATGGTGTCAGAACATGTACAGTCTAATGTCACGTTCAAACGATTGGAAATTCCGACAAGAAAACCATGTTTTTTTTTTTCGACAGAATTCTCAAACTTGTGTTGCATACACACGGTCACACAAATGCTGTCGGAAATTCCGACCGTCAAGAACGCAGTGACGTACAACACATACAACAGCACTATAAAAGGGAAGTTCAAAAGCCAGTCTGGCACCCTTTGGGCTCCTACTGCTAATTTCGTGTTAGTTGAAGTTTGGTAAGAGACGATTCAAGCTTTTCAGTCTTCATGCTTTTCAGACAGTTCCTGCTGTTCAGTTTGTGGTTGTGGGTTTCTATCTGTTTTTCATTGCGTGTAGTCAGTTTGTATCTGGTTTCCAGTGCGTTCTTGTCTGCTCGTTTGATTTTCAGCTCGTTCTTCATAGGCCTTTTTGTTCTTCAGTGCATTCTGTTAGTTCGTTCTGACCAGCCAATCGTTTTCTAGCCATGTTGTGGCTACATACTCATCGTAGAGTTTGTGTTGTGCGGGGGCTTGATGTTGGGGTTCTTGCTTTGACCCAAGCCCAGTCCATAAACAGGGTGGGGAGGAGTTCATGGACAAAGAATTGGTTGCTCCAGTGTGACCAGTTCTATCATATGCCTTTGCTGCGGGAAAGCCAGGAGAACAATCCTGATGATTTTAGGAATTATCTCCGGATGACGGACCCTGTTTTTGTTGTCCCCTTAGGCCTTGTACACACGAGGGAATATTTCGCTGAACATGGTCCGACGGACCATTTCAGCCGAAAAATCCCGCTCGTGTGTAGGGGCAAACGGACCGTTTTGGCCGGATTCCTCCGGCGCGAAAAATTCCAACGCATGCTTTGGAATTTTTCCGCCGGAGAGCTGTCCGTCAGATATGTCCGCTGGTTAGTACGGCAAACCAGAGAACATATCTGCCCACGCATGCGTCGTATCCTGTGAATGGATCCGACGCAACGCGCGCGGGAAGTGTTTACTTCCTGGTGCGGTGACGTAGCGGTCACGTGGCGGCGTCAACGTCACCGCCGCGTCACCGCGCTGTCCACCGGCGGGGAATTTGATCCGATGGTGTGTACAGTCATCGGATCAAAGCAATTCCGGCGGACAGATCCGATGGGAACGGTCCGTCGGACCGTTCCCATCGGATAAATTCCCTTGTGTGTACAAGGCCTTATATTACCAAGCAGGACTCCTGCATCATACAAGTCCTGCAGAAGGAAATATTAAGCTAAATGTTCTTCTTTAACATCACATTATATGTATTTAGGGCCAGATTCACAGAGCCCTTACTCCGGTCTATCTCGCGTTAGACCGGAGTACTTTCAAATTACGCGCGTCGTTTCATTAGTCTGAATCCTCAAACCATGAAACGACGGCTTCAGGCTTCAATCCGACTGGCTTACGTGTTCGTACGCCTTTGGATCTACGCTGCAATAAATTTGCGGCCGCTGGGTGGAGTTCCCGTTGTTTTCCGCGTCGGGGTATGCAAATGAGCCTTTTCACGATCCACGAAGATACGAGCGTCATTCGCAATCTCTTACGGCATCTGTAGTCATCTGTTTGCCTTGTAAAGTTATTCCAGCTTTTATCTGGTCTTATATTAGACAGCCCATGTTAAGTATGGCCGTCGTTCCCGGCGTCGAATTTCAACGTTTGTTTTTATTTTTACGTAAGTCGTCCGGGAATAGGAATGTACGTAAACGACACTACTCAAAAAAATGACGTAACAACGTTATTTCGCGCAATGCACGGCGGGAAATTTCTGAACGGAGCATGCGCAGTTCGATCGCCGCGGGGACGCGCCTAATTTAAATGCTTCATGCCCCCTAATCACGTATTTCGATTCCGCCGCGAGAAATACACTACGCCGCGGTACCTTACAGGCCAAAATCTACATGAATTTGTCATAGAGCCAGGTAAAATACGACGGCATAGTGTATCTCTGATACTCTGCGCCAATGTAATTGTATCTGAATCTGGCCCTTAATGTTTGCTAATGTATTGGACTTCTTTCATCATTCCCTAATTACCATGATTGTAATATGCTGTGAATGTCCCCTTTGTCCCCATGCATGCTGTAAGCTTTGAAATGCTCCTTTTTGGCCTATGTGCATATTTTCCTTCATTAACCTCTCCAGCATGCTATCCTGGGCCCCTACACACCTAGCCTAGTCACTTAACAATGTATTTTGTCAGCTCCATTGTAGTGCTTTACCCTAAACACCCCCTAAAATGTGTACAAATGTTACTGTTGTCCTTAAATTCAGGCAGAGTGTCAGAGGCTTTTTTTGGGGGTCCCAAACTCATTTGGAACCCTCCCCACTAAAATATGTACAAATGGTATTGTCATTAAATTCAGGCAGAGTGCCAGAGGATTTTTTTGGGGTCCCAAAATCATTTACAACCCCCCTAAAATGTTTACAATGGGCCATCAGAGGGGTGAGGAATCTGACAAAGTTGTCTTTTTTGTCTTTAACCACTTAGGCCGTGTACACAACAATTGGTTCAAACCGATGAGAATGGTCCGACAGACTGTTTTCATCGGTTCACCCGCTGAAGTGGCCTGATGGTCTGATGTGCGCACACACCATCAGTTCAAAATCCGATCAGGTCAGAACGCGGTGATGTAGAACACAACGACGTGCTGAAAAAACAAAGTTCAATGCTTCCAAGCATGCATCGACTTGATTCTGAGCATGCGCAGGTTTTTGCAGCGATGCTTTTGCGTACTAACCATCGGTTCGGACCGATGGTCAGGCGTCCACCAGTCAGATTTTAAAGCAAGTTTTAAAACTTTGGTCCGACGGACGACGGACTGATGGGCCATACAAACGGTCGGTTTTGGACCGATGATACTGGACTTAAGTCCATTCTCATTGGTTTGAACCAATCGTGTGTACGCGGCCTTAAGGACCTTGGCTGTTTTTCAGATTTGGCGTTTACAAGACTAAAAAAGTTATTTTTGCTGGAAAATTACTTAAAACCCCCAAACATTATATATATTTTTTTCTAACACCCTAGAGAATAAAATGGCGTTCATTGCAATACTTTTTGTCACACCATATTTGCACAGCGGTCTTACAAGCGCACTTTTTTTGGAAAAAAAAACTTTTTTTGATTTTTTTTATATATTATGAAAGATAATGTTACGCTGAGTAAAATGATACTCAACATGTCATGCTTCAAAATTGCGCCCGCTCGTGGAATGGCGTCAAACTTTTACCCTTAAAAATCTCCATAGGCGACATTTAAAAAGTTCTATAGGTTGCATCTTTTGAGCTACAGAGGAGGTCTAGTGCTAGAATTATTGCTCTCGCTCTAACGATCACGGTGATACCTCACTAGTGTGGTTTGACCATTGTTTTCATATGCGGGCCCTACTCACATATGTGTTCGCTTCGGGACAGGACGCCACACCCCCCATATCAATTTTATCATTTATATTTTATATTTATCATTTATATTTTTAGAACCACATTCTCTTATGATTGGAAGTTCAGATTGATCTCATCTATGGACAAGTTTTCAATACTAGTTTAAGTTACCTCATTTTCCCACTGGCTACTATGGCCAATACAACAGCCTGCTGATCTGTTAAAACCTCTGACTCTTTCTTGATTTATATCATCAACTAGTAAAATGTTATACTGTTTGGAATGGCTTCAGTGCAATGGGGCCGTTAACATGCAATTAATATAAATACTTGGGGGCTAAGGACTCCGGAAACTTAATACCATATGTACTTATGTATACCAAACGCATAAGCCTTACTTTATGCCCGGACATCAACTCGCCGTCTACGGCTCGACTGGCCAATAGCAGTTTTTCTGCTTTCTTGTTTTTTGTTTTTTGTGGGCGTTTCTTTGCTTCCACTTATCTGGTTGGACACTGGCCCCGTCACTCAGATTTCCTGACGGATCACACATTTGTTGGTGTTTATGACCCTGTCTAGGCCGCATATACAATCCGCTGCAACATGCTGATTGGCCCGCGGCGAGTGTGTCTACTTCTGGGTTGTGACGCCCGCGGCCTCTGATTGGATGCTGAGCCGGCGCCCTTTATTGATTGGACATTTTCCACAGAGCGTTTTAAGTTGCCATGGTGACGTTGCCTATTTATTCTGAAAGCCGTGGAATGCGTGTGCCCGCTTCCGAAGACGTTATGATTACGAAACGTGCGTAAAGCGGACACACGCATACCTATACGCACTTCCGGGATCACCAGCGTGACAACTTGGAACGCACGCCGTTCACATGCTGGATTGATCCAAATTCGGGACTTAGTAGTGCCTGTATTGTGGAGTACCTATGACTGCCAAACCATAGGGCTATACTCCATCCTTTTTTCTTGTTTTTATTTTGTCTTCTCTCTTTTTTATATATATTTTTTCGCTGAACCTATTTTCAGCCTAGCATGGTGTTATGAAGATTTTTTAACCCTTTCAATACTGATCGATTTTTTGTAATATTGTACATGTGTCTGAGTTCTTGCTCAGCAGTGTCAATAAAATCCTCTTTTATCAACTTATACTACACTATGGGAGCCCTTCTTTTTCTTCTTTTTTGCTTCGGAGGAACAGTTTAATAACTATCTACACTAAGGAGACCCACCAGGAACCTTTGGAAACCCAGGAAAAGGAGCCACGACAGGGTGGACTATAAGCTGTGATCTGACACGCCTGATACCCCTGCAGGGGTGACTGCATCTGGTGATGGGGACCCATAAGGGGGAGCACCGGATCCACTGCGATACTCACCTGATGTACCACCTGATACACTTGATGTACCACCTATTTATATAGGTGCACCTTGAATGTCACATCACTCGGGACTCACCTTAAATATAATTGATGGACTAATTTTCTGTTAGCAGTCTTCAAAACATATTTTCTCTTATGAGCACTTTCCCACTTTATGTTTTGTACTTGGCCTCCTAGTACACATTCAGCACTGTGGATATCCAACATAATATATTTCTGACAATTTTATTATTGTTAGCACTTACCTGATGCTTATTTGACATATATTTTGCTTTTATGTTTATGTGCGTTTCTTTCAACCCCCATTGTCAGTAATTTTCAGCACCTATACTGCACATTTTTATAATTGTTAATTAACACTTTAGGGAATGTTGTCCCAATAAATCTACCCACACTCATTGGGTTAGTCATACAACATATTTAGTGACAGCGCCACCACCCCCAACACCTACATCTATACTATTTTACTCCCCTAGGGGAGTCATATTTAGGGGGGGCTGCAGCCACAATTTTATTCCTTTAACCCAGATTAGGCTATCCTGAGCGCAGCTTTCTCTCCTTACTTATGGTTTGAAAGATGCCTGCTTAAAAATAAAATGTCTGCCATTCCTGTGGCGTTGAAGGTAATTGTGGAGTCAAACAAGAAAAAGAAAATAGTACTTTTGCATATAACATTGCAAGCAGATTAGACAAACATTCTTGGCCAACATCAGTATAACATTTATTTTAAGGAGTATTTAACCACTTAAGGACCAGCTCACGACTATATACGTCCTTTTTTTAAAGATGGATATCTCGGTAACGGCAGCAGCTGCTGCCACAACCGGGATATCCATCTTTAGTGTAGGCGGTCCTGTAAACGATAACGGTGGTCTCCACTGCGGATTCGCCGCAAGATCACCGTTATCGGTGACGGGAGAGGGTCCCCCCTCCCGCCACTCTCCACGCCCTCCGCCGCTTACCGGAGCCGTCGGTAGCAGCGGAGGCGATCGGGTCCTCTCCTCACCTCGGCTGGGATACGAGTGAGGGCAAGATGGCCCCCACCCGTCCCCATAGCATAGAAGGGCGGAAGTGACGTCAAAACATCACTTCCGCCATCCTTCTTAATACAATATTTTCTAAATGTAATTTTTTCAAATGACAATTTTTTTTTTTGCATTTAAGTCTAAATATGAGATCTGAGGTCTTTTTGACCCCAGATCTCATATTTAAGAGGACTTGTCATGCTTTTTTCTATTACAAGGGATGTTTACATTCCTTGTAATAGGAATAAAAGTGATCCATTTTTTTTCAGTGTAAAAAATAATAAAAATAAATAAAAATAAATAAGAAAACAAAAACATTTTTTTAAAGCGTCCCGTCCCGACGAGCTCGCGCGCAGAAGCGAACACATACCACCTGATACACTTGATGTACCACCTATTTATATAGGTGCACCTTGAATGTCACATCACTCGGACTCACCTTAAATATAATTGATGGACTAATTTTCTGTTAGCAGTCTTCAAAAACATATTTTCTCTTATGAGCACTTTCCCACTTTATGTTTTGTACTTGGCCTCCTAGTACACATTCAGCACTTGTGGATATCCAACATAATATATTTCTGACAATTTTATTATTGTTAGCACTTACCTGATGCTTATTTGACATATATTTTGCTTTTATGTTTATGTGCGTTTCTTTCAACCCCCATTGTCAGTAATTTTCAGCACCTATACTGCACATTTTTATAATTGTTAATTAACACTTTAGGGAATGTTGTCCCAATAAATCTACCCACACTCATTGGGTTAGTCATACAACATATTTAGTGACAGCGCCACCACCCCCAACACCTACATCTTTCAAACCATAGCATACACAACTCTGGAACTTACAAAGTCCAATGTAGAAAAACTGAAGTTAATATCAGACAAAATATTTTGATCTTGCCTTCATCAGATGGAGTGATGTCACCTCTGTAAAAGCCAAATTTTGAAGATGCACACAAATTGTGACTCAAAATGGGGATTTCCCTCCTGATCCCATGCCTAATGTCAACATGTGCTTTCTCCCATCATGGGGGATCATTGGAGGTGTTTTGGGGGTGCAACCATGGGCGTCTGCTCCATAGGGCAAGGGAGGGTGCCCCCCCCCCCTAGAAACCAGTGCCGCAATTCTAGGAGGGCAGGAAGCAAGGTGGCGGCACGGTGAATGATATTAGAGCCACTCTCTCTTCTAGCTCCGCTGACAGAGAGGGGGAGAGGGGGGGTGATCTATAGTGCAGACAGCCCTCAGGTCTCCTCTCCCTGTCACAGCACCGCTGCCGAGTTCTCTGGTAAATGGAGCCACGATGCTGTGACAGGGAGAGGAGAGCCACAGGCTGTCTGCACTGTATATCTACCCCAATCGCCCCCCCTCCCCCTCTCTGTCATCTGGACGGCTCCCCCTGAAATCTATCAGCGGGTAGCGGGTGAGTGCCATGGATGGGTGAGAGAGAGCAGGCCAGGCTGTAGAGGCAGCTGGGTGGGCTGGTGAGGCAGCGGGTGGCTCGGTGGGCAGGTGACATAGTGTGCGGCTTCGACGGGCTAAAAGTGTGGGCTGCTACGCTGACGGGTGTCAGGTGAGAGAGCTTGCGGGCCGGGCAGCTGCGCGGCTTGGCTTGGTGAGTGTCTGAGCGAGTGCTGGCCAATCATCTCTCACCACCCACCCAGCAGCCCCCCTCCTCTCTGTGTAGGCAGCGCGGGAATCAAAAAGATTAAATAATCTCTCTGCTGCCTGACAACTCTGGCCCCTGACTCTGGGACACAGCAAGGGACAATTGGAGCAGGCAAGTGACAATCTGGACCACAACATGTGACAGGTGCTGTGGCAAGTGACAATCCACAACATATGACAGGCCATGTGGCAAGTGACAATCCACAATTGTGCAGGGTGCTGTGTAATGTAAAGGGGTCCAGAGGTGCAGTTGTGGAGAGAGGGTACACAGTAGGTACAAAGAGATATTGAAAGATGCAGGGGGCACAGTGGGGTGTTTTTACATTTTAACGTGGGGGGGGGCACTTTTAACCCCTGCTAGCGGTCGATGAAAGGGTAAAATGTGACTGTGTATCGCCGTTGCCGGAAAGCGCCCCCCCCTCCTCTCACCTACTTGAGTTGCAAGGAAGGGGTTGCACCCACAAAACGCGTACATTGATATACCCTGATGGCAGATAGCACATGTTGACACACTGTGTGCATCTTCAAAATTGTGATTTTAAAATGGTTTAAAAAAAATTGGGACAAAAAAAAAAATAAGTTTAATTTTTGGTTATTTAGATTCTGCCTAAAACATCAATCATGTTCTTCATTTTTGTTCAACATCATTGATCTTTTGTTCGATCAGGTCTAAATCTTGATTGCACACCATTATGTCCTGGATGAGGATTTGTGCACTTGCACTGGTGAAACAAGATTTTTCATCCACATCCCCTAAAGTTAAAAAAAACACACCATGTATTATAAATATGCAGGCATGCATCTATTACCCGAAGCTGTGGTGACAGATACTGACATGTTGTGGTCACTATTTTGCCAACTTCTTCCACCTCTCATACCCACCACATCATAGGTTCTGGTGTGCTGAGTTCCCATTCTTCATGAGGTGTGGGGTTTCTGGTGTCCTCATATTTCCCAAGTCTTTTCTCCCCTATGAGAATGAAACAAAAGTTATACTTAGCACACATATATTTGAGACCAGAAATAGGAATATGAAACATTGCTTAGAAGTGGGGTACAGTTTGTCTGTTTTGGCAGAGTTCCAAGCTGAAGATATGATTGTTCCCCTTACCAAAGATGGAGTACTTACCTTTTTTGGACAAGTTTTACACATGGAGGCATCCCAAGTATCGACTAGAGGACCTGTGTGGGACACCCAAAATGGTTGTTCTGGTGTCCCACACTAGTGCTCCTGAGTCCAGATGTGTAAACAGCTGCTGAGAGTCCTCTCCTTTACACTGATTCAAGTTTGCATTTCATTCTGGTTACAAACACATCTAGACAACAATGTACTAAACCTATTTTTATACAAATAGGTATGACCAAATGTAGTTAACGTGTATCTGCCAAAAACATTGGGCCAGATTCACAGAGCCCTTACTCCGGTCTATCTCGCGTTAGACTGGAGTACTTTCAAATTACGCGCGTCGTTTCATTAGTCTGAATCCTCAAACCATGAAACGACGGCTTCGGGCTTCAATCCGACTGGCTTACGTGTTCGTACGCCTTCGGATCTACGCTGCAATACATTTGCGGCCGCTGGGTGGAGTTACCGTCGTTTTCCGCGTCGGGGTATGCAAATGAGCTTTTTCCGACGATCCACGAAGTTACGAGCATCATTCGCAATCTCTTACGGCATCTGTTTTGCCGCGTAAAGTTATTCCAGCTTTTATCTGGTCTAATATTAGACAGCCCATGTTAAGTATGGCCGTCGTTCCCGTGTCAAATTTCAACGTTTGTTTTTATTTTTCACGTAAGTCGTCCGGGAATAGGAATGTACGTAAACAATGCTACTCAAACAAAAAATGACGTAACGACGTTATTTCGCGCAATGCACGGTGGGAAATTTCTGAACGGAGCATGCGCAGTTCGATCGCCGCGGGGACGCGCCTAATTGAAATGCTTCACGCCCCCTAATCGCGTATTTCGATTCCGCCGCGAGAAATACACAACGCCGCCGTACCTTCCGGATAAAATCTACATGAATTCGTCGTAGAGCCAGGTAAAATATGGCGGCGTAGTGTATCTCTGATACTCTGCCCCAATGTAATTGTATCTGAATCTGGCCCATTGTATTTAGTGGGCGGATGATGTTTACTACGACCGATTATATTTTAACCAGCTCTCAATCTTTTGTTGGCAGAAATTCTGACAGCAAAAGTCAGATGGAGCATACACACGGTCGGAATTTCCATCAAAAATTTCACATCAGGCTTTTCTTGTCGGAATTTCCCATCGTGTGTAAGCAGCATTACAAAAATTTACCTTTGGTCAGACTTTGGAGCTAGAAGGAAACTTGTCAACAGTAAAAACTTAAAGTGGACCTGCAGTCATTTTTTCAAGGTTTCATCTATTAAATTTTCTGCCCTTGTTTTTTTAACTTTGGATAGTAAAACATTATTTTTTTCTGCCAGTAAATACCTTGTATGGCCCACTTCTTGTTTCTTGTCTGGTAAAAAGCCTAGGCTTATGACATCATGCACAGCGCTCTCTCTCACACTCTCGTGAGAGCTTGCCAGGAAGGAAGGGAAATGAGTCATACAAGAGCCAATAGGAGCTGCAGAGCTGGAGGTGTGCCTCTTTGTGTCTGTGTAAACCCAGGAAGTGAACAGGAAGCAGCGTCAGCTGCCCACAGTTAAAATTGCAGCAAGACTCAGTGGAGGTTGATTTCTGCAGCATATTTGGCAAGTACAGAATCACAGTATATATAAAATAATATGCAAAGTAGTTGGAGGGAAGCTCCAGAATAGGAAAAATTAAGTACATAAAATATTTAATGATAAAATAAATCTATGTAAAGTGCCATAGAAAATTGCTTTAATGGATATATGGTGGTGCTTTAACAACCTAGATTTTTATTATATTATTATGAATAATAATAATAATAATAATAATAATAATAATAACTATGCTGTGCACTTTTCATATTGCGTCATCATAAGATATAGTATGCAGTAGTTGGAATCACATTTTAGATTTTTATTGTTTTTACTGTTATTCAGCAAAGCTAATTTAACATCTCCAACAAAACCAGACCATTAAAAAAAAAAAAATCATTACTTTAAAATAATTTATTTTAGTTTCCAAGATACTGAACAACTTTAGTGTCAGTAAAAATGGTTCCTGGTAGTTATTTCTTTAAAAAACTAGCATTCAAGGAATGACAATCCAGATCCTCGCTATGTTACATTGTGAAAGTTACCATCCTCACCTTGTGACTTGTAATTACATTTTTGCAGTTTGACATTTTGTGTCACTAACTCAACTCTTTCCTAACATGGGAAATGTCACACTGTACTAACTAACTACCTATGACAGCATGTACATACTATAAAATGGTTTTATGTTGGGTATTAAAAGTTGTCTACATGTTCTGGGTGTATCATTGAATGTAAAAAAAAATGGTAAACAATAGCTCACTTGAATGTAGTTCATCAATCCTAAAACACACACTGCAGATTTCTAAAAACTGAAGTCAGAACTATTCAGCAAAATTTACTGATTTACTGTTTGTAAGCAGGTTCAGGTGAGGATACATGAGAAGTGTGTGCTCATGCCTCCAGAGGTAGATAGAGTTATTTTCCTAAACACATAAGGCAGCATTAATAGACTGGGAAAACGTAATATAAATACTGTATTTATTGGCGTATAGCACTCGATTTTTTACCGTGAAAATAGAGGGTATACTGTGCCTGCGTGTTATACGCAGGGGGCTGTGGAAAGTTTTTTCTGAAACTTCCCTCTCAAAGTTAGGGTGCATGTTATACGTCTGTGCGTGTTATACGCCGATAAATACGGTAAGTCACTAGGACCAGATAGCGTACACCCGAGGGTCTTTAGGGAACTCAGCCAGGTGATAGCCAGACCATTGTTCCTATTTTTTTATGGACATTTAACTGAGTAGAATGGTACCAGCTGATTGGAGAAAAGCCAACCTGGCACCAATATTTAAAAAAGGACAGATGATATATCCCTGGGGCCAGTTAGCCTAACATTAATAGTCTGCAAGTTATTGGAGGGGATAAGGGACTATATACAACAGGGACATGCAATCAGGGGACATAATAACATTAAAAAAAACTATCAAGCTTTGAGGGTTGTAGCTGGGCAACCTGGGGTCACAGAGAGCCCAGATTTAGGGGTAGGTAGCCAAAGTCTTATCTCACCACTGGTCAAACTTTGGGGCTCTTTGTGCAGCCTGTCATAAGCTACATACAGAGCAGCCAGTGTAAATACATGCTGGCAAACTCTATTTTCAGCAGACTGAGAGGGTCACTTATTTTCAGAGGCACTGAGTGCAATGGACAGCTTGGAGCCTTGGACCAATAGTAAAGTATCATTGGCCCTAACTGTCCAATAAAAATGCTGCAATAGAGGCTGTCATCTCACTACACTGTCGTAGAAGAGGAGATGTGTCTAAAAGGCAAAGCCAGCCCAGCCGGCCCAGCCCAGCCCTCTTAACTACAAAGAAGGTTTACACACAATCCCATGTTTTTCTCACACAGTTAAGAGGGAGACTAAGAATCTTCTACTGCTGAAAAGGTACTGTTTTAATCAAGCTAAATCATATATTATTATGCTATATGTTATAACATAATAATTTATTATTTATCTACTTACTGTGAAATTACTGGTTTGAAGTTATAACATCAAAATGCAGTAATTTGTCCATTAACCACCTAAGGACCTTACTGTAGGTGTTTTTCAGATTTGGTGTTTGCAAGACTAAAACATTTTTTTATGCTAGAAAATTACTTAAAACCCCCAAACATTATATATATATTTTTTCTAACTCCCTAGAGAATAAAATAGTGGTCATTGCAATACTTTTTGTCACACCGTATTTGCGCAGCGGTCTTACAAGCGCACTTTTTTTGGAAAAAATTCACTTTTTTGAATAAAAAAATAATACAACAATACAAACAATTTGGCCCAATTTTTTTATATATTGTGAAAGATAATGTTACGCTGAGTAAAATGATACCCAACATGTCGCGCTTAAAAATTGCGCCCGCTCGTGGCATGGCGTCAAACTTTTACCCTTAAAAATCTCGATAGGCGACGTTTAAAAAATTCTATAGGTTGCATTTTTTGAGATACAGAGGAGGTCTAGGGCTAGAATTATTGCTCTCGCTCTAACGATCGCGGTGATACCTCACTTGTGTGATTTGAACACCGTTTTCATATGCAGGTGCTACTCGCGTATGCGTTCACTTCTGCGCGCGAGCTCGTCGGGATGGGGCGCTTTAAAAAAAAATGTATTTGTTTTCTTATTTATTTTTTATTATTTTATTACTTTTTACACTGAAAAAAAATGCAGCGGTAAGCGGCGGAGGGCGCGGGAGAGCGGCGGGAGGGGGGGCCGCCGTTATCGTTTACAGGACCACTCACACTAAAGATGGATACCTCGGTTGTGGCAGCACCTGCTGCTGTTACCGAGATATCCATCTTTAAAATACCGACGTAAATGTACATGAGCGGGTCCTTAAGTGGTTAAGTCACCTGCTTCAGTACAGATTTAGAAAATATAGTAAATTACCTTAAACACAATATATAATAATAATTATTTGTATTTTACTTACTTATGGTAATTAACCCCTTGCCACCCAGACCAACTCTGACACTTCTCTCCTATATGTAAAAATCGTCCTTTTTGTTTGTTAGAATATTACTCAGAACCCCCAAATATTATATATATTGTTTTAGCAGACACCCTAGGGAATAAAATTGTGGTCGTTGCAACTTTTTATATTACACAGTAGTTGCACAAGCTCGATTTTTTTGTATACTGTGAAAGATGATGTTACACCGAGTAAATAGATACCTAACATGTCACGCATAAAGGTTTACTGTACAAACAAATCTGTTGGCATGGACCATAGGGTGAGTATCTGGATTGAAAACTGGCTACAGGGGCGAGTTTAAATGTAGGTGATAAATGGCAAGTACTCTGAATGTTCTGGTGTGGAAAGTGGGGTCCTCCAAGGACCTGTCCTGGGACCAATCCTGTTTAGTTTATTCATAAACGATCTAGAGGATGGGATAAACAGACGAATCTCAGTATTTGCAGACAATACAAAAGCTAAGCAGGGAAATAACTTCTACACAGGATGTGGAAACCTTACAAGAAGACCTAAACAAAAATAATGGGGTGGGCAACTACATGGCATATAAAACCTGTAAAGCATTAGGTCAAAACTCTCCATAGCTGTATGGACATTCTGTTTAACACTTTCTTTAGTAGATAACTTCACTATAACTTCTTAGACCTTAACTCAACTCCAACTCAACAGCATTTTCAGACTATTGACATGTAGCATGCTCCAGACTCCACCAGCCATAGTATACTACTCACCATGACACCACTTTAAAGGGCATACTACTCTCACCGACACCAATTATAGAAGGTTACTACTCCCACTGACACAAATGTAATGTGAGCAATACACTGACCATCAGTTAAAGGGTAATTTCTCTACTAACTTCCATCTTAAGAGGACACTTCACTACTGACACCAACAGTGTTGCTTGTCTTACTTTAAAAAAGTAATTAGTTACAGTTACAAATTACTTCTCCGAAAAAGTAATTGCGTTAGTGACTCATTAGTTACTCAGCAAAGTAACTGACTTTTTTTTTAATATTCTACAATGCTTTGTTGAGATGATTTCCTTTCTAGAATGCAGGTGACAGGCGCTTGCCAGGGAGCAGTGAGTTAATACTCCAAAACAAAAGAATGCCAGATCCTTGAGAGAAGAAAACCGGAAACAAATGGTGATCTCGTGTATATCCCAGCCTAGGTGCATCCGTCCCACCATGTATGTGCAGCTAATAGGACTTAAAACCCTTATCCATCTGCTATATATTACATCCAAATTATAAGCTGGATTAAAATGTATGTTTATAATATACATTCCCTTGACGTTTACTGTGTTGTATAGGGAACGTTTGTTCTGTGGAACATTTTGTTCCGGCCATGTGTTCCCCAGATAATTGATCAGGTTGCGCACACAGTGTGTGTGATCGATGTGAGTTGTTCCCCGGTGATAGGTCAGTGTGAGGCGGATGGGGCTCATTGTATCCAGGGCTCCTTGCGATTGGGAGTTTTAAGACCGCTGTGACAGTCCATCACAGCGGTCACATGATTCTAAAGCAGAGTTCCACTCATATACATATTCACAGCGCTGGCAGAAGCAATTACTCTGCTGCTATCTAGCGGCAGTAGATGTAATTGCGGTAGTGCCGCCCAAGTAATGGGAACTGCGTTACCGCGAGGGGAAGAGTAATCAGGTAGATTACTCGTTACCCTCAAAAGAGGCTGTGTTAGGTAACTGCGTTTATTGTAACTCTGTTACTTACAAAACTGGACACCAAGGGGTACTTTTCCATGAATGACTAATGTAAGAGCGAACTTCTTTACTGACTACAAATTTAGGAGGGCCTTTTTCTACTGACCCCTAAGGTATTGGGGCACTTTTGCACCAGTGTAAGTAGCACCACAAATACCATTCCTCCCAGTACTTACACTGACACGCTTCTAAGCTGGGTACACAGAGATAATTTTATTTAGTTCAGTTAAAGGTTTTGTTGCAGGCTAGCTTGTACGCGATCTGGACATTTTTGTTTGTTTTTGATGTGTGTTACCCTTCCATGTGCTCCTTGTTGCAAAGGCTAGTTACAAGTTGGGGTGGTTGCCATTTGTGTGTACTGAAACTAAAGGATACCTGCAAACACCTATCCCCACACTGCCAGGTGATGCACCCAATACGTTGGCAATTAGATATAAAGTATATAACGATATATAGTTAATAAACAATAAAAAATATCACATATAATATCAAATATATTTGGCCACGGGTAGCTCATATTCTAAATGCTACCAGGTGACCAGAGGGGGGAGCTACAGTATGGACACTAGCAAAAGAAACAAATATAAAAAAAACAGTGCAAGAGCATTACATAAAATCATAGTTACGTTAATAAGAATAATGTTAGATGCACTCAAAAGCATAAAAGGTGGGGGGGGACATAAATAACTAAGCCTACATCTAGCCAGTGGCGCTGCTCTATTTAGAGTTAGGCCGTGTACACACGATCGGTCCAAACCAATGAAAATGTACTTAAGTCCAGTTTCATCGGTCCAACCGTCGTTGTGTTTTACGTCACCGCGTACTGACACGATCGGTTTTTGAACTGATGGTGTGTACGCACATCAGACCATCACTCTGTGAACCGTTGAAAACGGTCCGTCGGACCATTCTCATCGGGTTGGACCAATCGTGTGTACGCGGCCTCAATGCTGTTAGTGTTACTGAGGCCACCCTATCAAGAAACAACATTCAGAATGCTTAAACACCTCAAAAGAATTGCACAGAATTGAAGCTTTAGAAAAAAAAGAATTGAAACTTTAAAAAAAACATTTATATATAAATACATTTCCAAAAATGATGTATTCAATCAATTCATAAGAGGGAAGTTATTAAAGAAGCTACTAATATAAAAATCTTATAATTTAGCATTAAAAAAAAATTACTAAAATGAAATTATTGATGATCTAAAAATTCTTGGTCATTTGAAAATATCTATCCCCCAAAAAACCTGAAAAATACCCTATCTGTAAAAAAAAACAAAAAAAAAAACATGCATAATATGTTAGGGTAGACTAGAAAAGCTAAAGCGGTATAATATACAGAACTGTGACATTGACAAAATAAAAATAATGAAAAAAAGCTTCTGGAGTCAGGGGGATTTAGGAAGAAAAAGGCCCCAGAATGTGATTGAATAACATGCAGTATTTACAGTATATTCTAATATTATTCTGGGAGGCAGTGCCTTTCTTGTTTGGCACACTCCACGATGTGGGGCTCTGGTTAATGTTCAGTTTCTTAAAATAATTGTAATCTTAATATCCTGCATGGCAGCAACTGAACAGCCTATTTTTCTCTTAGCAGCTTATACTTATACCGCATATGGCTGTGTACTGGCTTACTTCTGACTTATGCCAGTTGCTTAGCAATCCATCATTATTAAAGTTTATGCTGTATTAATATCTATAAGCAGTCATACTTCACTTGTTACCAGTTGAAACACACATGGTCTGTAATCTTTTTTTGGTAAATACATTTTTATGAGAAGAGTAATGTATGGGAATTAGCATTTGTCAGTGCATCTGACAAAGTGTAAAATATGCCCCAATGGTACTCAAATTGTCTCTCAAAACATGTTATTACCCATAATTTTGCAAGAAAGACAATTAAAGTTTGTAAAAAATACATACGTTACCTTGACCACTCAAGTCAGGGTTGTTGACTTGTGGGATGTAAAATAGGGGAATATAAAATGCATGCCAACAATAAGTTGCAAAAAACAATCACCTGTGAACAAGTGCACTGCATTACAATGTTAAGGAGGCGGCTAACCACTATTGGAAAAAAATAGTTGTTAATAGGTGATGGCCAGTAAAGATGAGGATCAAGTTCACCCCAGCACTGAAAGGCTTTGCTAGACCTGTGAACTGTGGTCAGGTGCTAAAGATACATTATTATCAACATGTTTGGGGGGGGGGGGGGGGTGGCTTTCTGGGCAAAACAATGGTGCCTGGGTTTCTACCATAGTAATGTTGCAAATGAGGGCTTATTCCATAAGCCTTTACCATGGCATATAAGCTGCAGGTGGAAGCTGCAGTCCACAATGGTGCTGCCAGCAGATCACTTATTTAAAAGGCCAACTTTGTAGAGCTTTGTTGATTGGCCCTGATATCTGCAGCCTGTACCTGTAGGGAAAGGTTGCCAGATGATTTAAACAAGAGGAATAGTGAAATAAGTACCAGTAAGTTCAGATTATTCTTTTCCTTTAACCTCTTTAGGTAGCATTTTACTACAGAGCTTTGGCTCATCCACTGCTTTGTTCTGCAAAACCTGCTCACCTACTATTTCCACATGCAGAGCCTCCGCCTCTGACTTTAGGGCTGCCTGATATTTTTTTTAAAGAATATTGTCTACATTGTAGCTGTGGCAGAATGGGGAATAAATACAGTATGTGGGGCTTTGAAGCTTTAATTGTGTCGGCAATAAGCATACGCTGGGAACAACCAAATAAGGCCTTAGTAAAAAAGATAGCTAAATAAATTTACCTCAGTAGAATATAAATTAACCCTGAAGCACTAAACCCCACTTATATTCTAACCTAGCAGAAACATTAAAAAATATATGAAATAATAGAAACCCAATGAAAATAGAATGCAAAGGGAACCTAGCAACTAACCATTCACTACAGTTTTTTTTTCTGACAGAAACAAAAATCTAGTCCTACAAAAGAATTTCAGAGAATATATAGCCCACTACACTACAATTTACAGTAATATATTGCAGTATAGCACCGTATTGCAACAAACTTTCTTTACACTGTCAGCACTCACTAAACTATAGCAACACACACTGATAAATGGCTGCCAGGACTCCCATTATTGCTCTACCGCCCCTCTAAATTATTACTGGTTTTAAAAAAAAAAATCATAAATGCCCCATTTACTCACCTAAAATTTCCATGCATTAGAAGTGGGGTCCTTCTTTGGGTGCCTGCTTATCTGATGTGGACACTTCACATTGGCTGTCCAGCATCAGGGTTCAGTCAGGATCCAGAAGATTCTGAGTGCAGCTTTTCCTGCAACAGATATTATTAACCAAAAATACACACGTGAGAAAACACATATCTACATCTATATATTTCTCAATTTGGGAGATAGGAATCACACACAAGGCAGAGATGCCTTGACACAGTAGTTTGGCATTGCATGTATTTACAAATGTATGCAACAAAAGCCTATGTTTTAACGTATCTTTCTGAAACTGCTACACAGCTTTACAGCTTTTATTTGCTTCCCCTTTAAAAATTAAGCTTACATGAAAAAAAAAACATTTGATACATACTGTTCTTGGTATGAATGTTATCATCTTGCAGTTTGGAGCCAGGGCTGCTGCAGTGTTTCACAGCATGATCGACACCTACAGCTGAGAAAAAAATATATATTCTTTTTTTAAGACTTGTTAATTTATTTCATGTAAATTAATTGGCTGCTGTAAGGATGTACTGCACAATCTTAGCATCTGAAATGTCTTTATTAGCCAGGAATCCAGGTGCTAAACTACTTTCAAATATCTGTTTGTCTCTCCTGTGTTGGTGTAATGTGGGCAGATTCTCACTTGTTAATTTGCAAAATGTGTGAAATTGAATTGAGTTAGAGAAATTCTCCAAATGTAATTATCTAAAAATACCTTATCATTCGCTTTCAGTTTTAACCTTTAAATGGTAAAATAAATATGTTTTTCACTAATAGTATTTGTTCAAGCCTTTTGATTTTATTCTCAGTAGCATACACAAATGTCCAGATTTCCAAATGTCAATCTCGTGCCCTCCCTGGCAAGATTCGGCGTACTCAATTTTGTGTCACTATGCACACATAAACATCTGTATGATCAAATACATCTATACTAATTTAACCTTAAAAATGATGGACCCATACACATGACCAGAGCCTTTGGACATGTTCATTTTGTGTTACAGAACATTTCACATCCAATGGTTTAAAGTACATACCGTATGTTTAAACTTTAAAATTAAAAGATTAAACATGTAAAAGAAATTACAAAAATGTATTCTTTTTAAAATCTGAGGAAATACCTGGTGATTCTGCCATGAAGGTTCTTGTTGATTTTATGGGGTGAATACTGTCTCCCAATTGAGCTCCTACATTGCCACCTTGTCACGTGGTTGAGACTACATGCAGCTGGGCCAACATACATTGCCCAGGCACGGTCCAGCATTTTCACTATCACAAAGCCTACCCTGAGTGATCATGTGCAGGTGATGTTTGAGCAAGTGCATGTGGACAGAGGGGAACAGTAGCATTGAATTTTTTTTCAAAAGGTGCAAACAGAAATAGTATATTGTAAGGATCTGAGGAGACAATAGGTGTCCTCCACATATTTCAGAAAACATATTTCAGAAAACTAAAAGTCGACTTTATTTGTTAGAAAATACAAAACAGACTTTTGCTTCAGTATCAGTGTAAACAAAACAAGCAAGGCAGGCCATAGATTATGCAATTGTATTTTCTGCAGCCACGGTGGGTGCAGGAAATAAAATCACTTGATTCCCCCATCAACACAATCAATACTGATGGGTGAATCGCTACACCTCCTTTAGTATAAGCACAGTTGCACAACACAACAAGGTATGTGCTTTGCATCATCAGTTCAGTGCACATGGTCTGCCAGGAGTAAAAGTCCAAGACATTCAAGTCTCTCAGGCAGCCCCGTGTTTCAGCTTTTCACTGGAGTACAACCAAATACAGCTCTATCCACCTCAGACACAACACAAAAATGCCTTGTGTCTCTATGCTCTCCTACTTATTACTCCAAAATTAACAACCTTCCATCCCCTGCCCCAGGCTGACTCTCCACAATATACATGCAGGTGGATATTTACCATAACTGGAGCACTGCATGGTAGCCAGCCGACTAGGAACTTCAGCTTGTTTAATCAAAGTGTTACTAAACCCAGGACCCTGCATTTACTATGTCTGGTCTCCCATAGTACACAGAACATAGAAATGCAATCAATTTAGTAAATATAAACTGCTAAACACCTTTTTCTCTTCAGCAGTTTATAGCAGTCTTGTGACTTCTATCAGTGCCTGGTTAAAGCTTGTAGGAGGAGTTTTCATGCACTGGCTGTCCTATGAGGATACAGAACCCCTTACCCTCTTTCTGGACATTGCTGATTGGCCCTCTCCTGATCACATGCACTCGCCCAAGAAAAGAAAATACTCTTGCACAATGCACACAAAACTGAGCATGTGAAGACTGACTTCACTAATTCTGTCTTATCTGTAGATGTTTTTGGGGACAATGCAAGAAGTTCCACAGTGAGTATAACAGGCATGCTTTATTGCATATACAGACTGATTTTACTGTTGTGGGGTTAGTAACACTTTATGCGTTGACAATAAAACCTGGAAGTAGAGAGAATTTCACTGGACTTTTCAGGTGCAACATAACTAGGGATGAGCCGAACACCCCCCAGTTTGGTTCGCAGCAGAACATGCAAACAGGCAAAAAAATTGTTTGAACACGCGAACACCGTTAAAGTCTACGGGAAATGAATGTGAAAAATCTAAAGTGGTAATTTTAAAGTTACTGTAGCTGGCCAGCTAGAACCTGTCCTAGGTCGCTAATATAACCTACATGTATATACAGGTAAACCTGCTAATAACCTAAATGTAGTGCACATGTTTATATGTGAGAGACAAAAGCAGAGTTATTCACTGTGATTTTATGATTGGATGTCATATAACAGTTGTATGTTGTGTTCACAGAAGCAAAAGAAAAAATATGCCTTTAAGAATCATTTATTTATATGACAGTAAAGGTAAGCAATAACACAGTAGAATTCATACCATATAGTATAGAATTAAGCATTTGTGACTCATCAGGAGCCTTGACCTATCACAGCCAGCTTTGCATCCACTCTGTCTGGGAAGTTCCCCAGCACATGGGCTGGAAAAATTATTCCACCACAGGCAGAGAACAGAACAGACACACAGAACCAGAGTTTAGTCTTATGGAAGCAAGAGACCAAATAGGTATGTCATACAGTTATATATATGTTACTATTGTAAATAATGTGAATAGAACTGTATACTGAACAGGTTATGTGTTCACTTGTAGTTCCACCTCAAATTCAAACTCAAACTCATCAGGCTCACCTAGCAAACCTAATTCATCAAACCTAATTCATCAAACCTAATTCATCAAACCTAATTCATCAAACCTAATTCATCAAACATAATTCAAATCAACCTCACCAAACCTTGCAAACAACAGAGTTATTATACCTTTCAGAGAAATTAGAGAATGCTTTAATAACTTACAGAGAGAGAGAGAGTATAAATACTGAAGAAATAAATATATCCACCATCTTATGTTAAATGACAAGATTGAATATTTGAACCAACATTTTCTGTTATACTTTATTCAACACATGTTTTTGTACATGGCCCGTTTGCTGCAAAGCAGCAGTGTTATATATGAAGAAAAGTTAATAAAGAAGTTATTTTAAGCATTTGGTGTGCTCTCTAAACCTACTGCTTCCATAGAACGGCGCTAGAGGAATTTCAGTAATAGACAGTCTTGTTGGACTGAAAAGTCAGAGATATCACAATTCTTCTAATGCCACAGCGCATGAGGCACGTCACAGTTACTATGCAAGTTATTGTCAAAAAATGTTTTTGGGGACCCGGGTCCTACCCCAGGGGACATGTATCAATGCGAAAATACGTTTTAAAAAATGTTTTTTTTTTCGGGAGCAGTAATTTTAATAATGCTTAAAGTGAAACAATAAAAGTGAAATATCCCATTAAATTTCATACCTGGGGTGTCTATAGTATGCCTGTAAAGTAGCGCATGTTTCCTGTGCTTAGAAAAGTCCCTGCACAAAATGACATTTCTAAAAGAAAAAAAGTAATTTAAAACTAATACAGATAAAAGTCATTGAAAAAAAAAAAACAGCATCGGTTCCCCCCTATAGTCCATTACCAGGCCCTTTGGGTCTAGTATTAATATTAAGCAGAACCCCAAACCAAAATTAAAAAAAAATTAGCATGGGTCCCATTGTACATTTTACCCCTGCCATTTCACAAAAAAAGTGTCAAAATGTTAAAAATCACAGTTTTTAAAGACAGTTAAAAAGCCAGTTTGAGACAAGTCCTTTATTAAAAATAAAAAATTAAAACAAGGCTTTCTCCTTGTGTCAGAGGGGGGGTGGGGTCAACCGTGCATGTGACATTTGTCCCTGCCCTCAGCTATAAAACAGCTCTCACACCAAGCAAGCATCATTTGGCCGGGAGCCTCCTATGTGGCAGTATCGTTCGTAGCGTTGGGTTTTTATTTTTTTCTCTGTATCGCTCGAGAGTGGATTACATCATTGGAACTAGGGTTGTCCCGATACCGATACTAGTACTAGTACTTGTACTCCCGCAAATACCCCCGATACCTAAATAGAATACTCCCCCCCCCCCCTGCTGCAAAGCCAGGACATGGCTGCACTATGTGGGGGACATACATGGCTGCATCTGTGGGGGACATGGCTGCAATATGTGGGGGACATGCATGGCTGCATCTGTGGGGGGGACATGGCTGCAATATATGTGGGGGGACATGGCTGCAAAATATGTGGGGGGACATGGCTGCAGTATGTGGGGGGACATGTCTGCATTTGGGGACACATTTAAAAAAAGTATCGGTATTCGGTATCGGCGAATACATGAAAAAAAGTATCGGTACTTGTATTCGGTCCTAAAAAAGTGGTATCAGGACAACCCTAAGGCCCCTTTCACATTTATACGACTTCAAAGTCGCCCGATTTTACCGCGATTTCGCGGCCGCGATTTTACCGCGATTTTGCCGCGATTCGCGGCCGCAATTTCAATGAATGCCTGTGTAAGTGGCAACAAAATCGGACGAAAGTAGTGCAAGGACTACTTTGAAGTCGGCACTACTTAAAATCGTGCCAGTATGAATGGTAGTCATTGAAAATAATGGAGAATGACTTGTCATAAGATTTTGCAGTCCAAAACCGTGAGACAAGTCGTATAAGTGTGAAAGGGGACTAATTGGAACATCCTCCCCATGTTGAGGGCATGTGGCCTGGTACGGTTCAGGAGGGGGCGGCTCTCTCGTCACCCCTCTTTTCCTGCGGCCTGCTAGGTTGCGTGCTCGGATAATCTTCTGGTGTGGATTTTTGGGGGGAACCCCACGCTATTTTTTTTTATAAATTTTGGTGCGGGGTTTCCCTTTAAAATCCATACCAGACCTGAAGGGTCTGGTATGGATTTTTGAGGGGAACCCCATGCCATTAAAAAAATGGTGCAGGGTTCCCCTTAATATCCATACCAGACCCGAAGAGCCTGATATGGAATTTGGGGGGGACCCCCAAGCTTTTTTTTTTTAATTTTGGTTTGGAGATCACCTTAATATTCATACCAGACCCAAAGGGCCTGGTAATGGAATAAGGGGTAACCCATGCTGTTTTTTTTTTTTTATCTGTATTGCTGGGACCCGACAATTCATTATAGCCGCAAGATAGTAGGTTCAAATTCTTTTTTTTTTCTTTTAGAAATGCCATTTTGTGAAGGGACTTTTCTAAGCACGGAAAACATGTGCTGCTTTACAGGCATAGGGCCAGATTCAGGAACAGTTAGGCTGGCGGATCCAGTGATCCGCCAGCCTAACTGTGACTTTGAGCCGGCGTTTTTTGTTTTCTGTAACCAGAAAACAAGAAACGCCGGGTTGAAGCTCCGATGCGATCAGCGTAACTGAGTTTCGCCATCGCATCGTTACTTCAACTTAAAAATGGCGCCGGGGGCGTTCCCGCCGATTTCCGCTCAAAAAATATGTTAATGAGCGGAAATCGGCAATTCACGAGCGAATTCCGGCGCGACGCAATGACGGTACGACGTTTCCGGAAGGGATACGTGGCGCGAAGATATACCTACATGGGGTTGGAGTATCCTATGTTAGGTATAGGCGTCGTCATCGCGTCGGGAAAAAAAAAATCACATCGCTTGCATAAAAAGTTCATGAATGGGAATGTGACGTCATTGACGTTCATTCACAGAATTTGGAGCATGCGCACGGGGATGTTTTAACACTCGACGCATGCGCAGTACGTTCGCGGCGGGATCGCGCTTCGTTTAAATACTACACGCCCCGTACCCGCCCAATTTGAATTCCGCCGGCTCATTTGCGATGCGCTGCCGCAACTTTAGGAGCAAGTGCTTCTTGAATAACAACACTTGCTCCTAAAATTTCGGCAGAGTAACGTAAATGAGAAGCGTTACTCTGGAGCAAAGATGCTCCCATCTACCTGAATCTGGCCCATAGTATTGACACCCCCAGGTACGAAATTTAAAGGCATATTTCTTTACTTTTATTATTTCACTTTAAGCATTATTAAAATCACTGCTCCCCAAAAAACTGAAGTTTTTAAAACTTTTTTTGCATTGATACATGTACCCTGGGGCAGGACCCAGGTCCCCAAACACTCCCCTGAGGCAGGACCCAGGTCCCCAAACACTATTTATGACAATTACTTGCATATTAACCTTTAAAATTAGCACTTTTGATTTCTTCCATAGACTTTTAAAGGGTGTCCCGCAGCTTTTCGAATTCGCTGCGAACACCCCAAATTGTTTCCTGTTTGGCGAACAGGCAAACAGGCAATTTTTGAGTCTAACTCATGTTCGACTCGAACAGATAACTCATCCCTAAACATAACAAGTATCAAAACTTAAATGAAAATGTTATTAAACAATATAACTATATACAACCAAGTATAATTATGACCCATATATTATGGCTGTTATATTAATGATGATAATAAGGTAGTAAATCCTGACATGTTTCGCCCTCTGAGCTTCTTCTCGGAATGTAACTTCCACTAAAGGTCATGACACTATATTAAACAAAGACAAAGTATACAGTAAGGTCTAATTTCCACTGGCGTTTTTACAGCCACTTTTCTGAGCGTTTTTTGCAGATTAAAAATGCCTGTCCATGTTAGTCTATGGCCTCATGCCCACCATGACGTTTTTGAGCTGTAGATGGCTAAGCTGCAAAAAAAACGCGGGACCAGTGCGTTCTGAAGCTCCAGCAATAGAGCTGTAAAAACGCCAGACATTAAAAAACGCAAAAACGCGCATAAACGCGCAAAAACGTGCACAAACGCTCAAAAACGCTCAAAAACGCGTCCGCTGCGTTTTTAAAGCTCCAGCTCCAAAAAAAAAAAAAATTCTAAAATAAACATGGACAGGCGTTTTTAAGCTGTAAAAAATGTGGCTGTAAAAACGCCAGTGGCAATGAGGCCTAAGTATTCAACAATTTATAAACAGACAATGCATCTATTCAATAATGATAATCCAGCATGCTTCATTGACGTTTTCCAACGTGAGCTGGAGCATGCGCACTGGGCTATTTTTACGGCCAGCGCATGCGCAGTTCGATCGGCGCGGGGGCGCGCTTAATTTAAATACAAGCCATCCCCTTTGAATTACGCGGCATTAGGCCGGGCCATTTACACTACGCCGCCGCAAATTACGGAGCAAGTGCTTTGTGAATACGGTACTTGCTCCAGTAAGTTGCGGCAGCGTAGTGTAAATGGCATACGCTACGCCGCCACCGATTCTATGTGAATCTGGCCCCAGGTGTTTACAGCAGTGCAAATATATAAATCAATACCTCATAAATAAGGGTATAGATCCAGCAGCCGCTCAAATTGAACAAACAATATAAACATAGTAAAATAATGATTAAATCACTAAAAGTCTTTATCAAAATAATACAGCAGCGCTAGTGATCAGTTGAATCTCGAATATGATCACTCTTTCACATTTAAAGTCATAAATGAAAGCAAGAAAGTTCTCCGGAGGTCAGAGGGTGCGCTAAAGTTCTGTGAAAGAAAAGGTGCTCCTCAACACATGTTCAGCTGTCCATAGCTGGTGCCATCACTCGTGAACAGAACGAACCATCCACCATATCCAGTGCCAAAATCCCCTCAAGGTATCTACTCACCAGACCAATGCTTCAAATGGGCTCTGAACAATAGTGCTGTCCAATCCACTCGATCCTCCAGGAGACTGTATTTCACCAGCGTGTTGTACTCCTGTTGTTCAGTTGAAGTACAATAAGAAGACTTTGTGGTACCCCTGAAGACGGAAAGGTGAAGTCCGTACTGAGTTTATTACTTCACTTCAGATACACATTTCCCAAAAATGAAGCAGCAGCGATCATTTAGACTATGTATACTACTTCCTGGTTACATGGTCATCACATCACCAATCCCAGCATGCTCCTCTCCTTTAAAGTAACATCCCCCTCCTGCTTATTATAGAGAGGAGAAAGAGCCAAGAGCAGCAGATCGCCTCCTCATTGTACACATTGTACACGCTCAGTGTACAATGAGGAGGCGATCTGCTGCTCTTGGCTCAGTCCTGCATTACTAGCAATAATAATAATAATAATATTAATGCCATAAATCTAATCCCTATTTTGTAAACACTATAATTTGCAATAAATATGCGCTTATTGGGATTCTTTTTATCAAAGATATGTAGAATAATACATATTGGCCGAAACTGATGAAGGTTTTTTTTTTTAAATAAATGTGGGATATTTACAATAACAAAAAGTAAAAAATATAGTTTTTGTTTACAACATTATCGCTCTTTTTTTATTTATAGCGCAAAAAAAAAAAACGTACCCAAACAAGAAAATATTTGTTTTGGTACAACGGCGCACGTCTGCGCAATTTATAGTTAAAGCGACACAGTGCAAATCGCAAAAACTGCACTGGGGCTGAAGTGGTTGAGGGAAACCTCACACCAATATTTTTTTTAAATGGCCAGGAGCCAGCCAGCCAGCCACAGAGGATGTGGGAGCCAGCCAGCCACAGAGAAAACGGGAGCCAGCCAGCCAGCTACAGAGGACGTGGGAGCCAGCCACAGCTACAGTATCCATAGTTAAGGTAAGAGGAGCTCTACACAGTGCCAATGGCAATGGTCAGGCTGCATTAATGGCAATGGTCATGCTGCTTTTTTTTTGGGACAGGTCAGGCTGCATTTAATGGGTACTGGTAAATATTTTAGTACACCATTTGGTTAAGAATATTTTTTTCTTGTTTTTCTCTTCTAAAACCTAGGTGCGTCTTATGGTCAGGTACGTCTTATAGAGTGAAAAATATCTGATCTGGTATGGATATTATGGGAACCCGCGCCAATTTAAAAAAAAACGGCATGTGGGCTCCCCCCAAAATCCATACCAGGCCCTTCAGGTCTGGTATGGATTTTAAGGGGAACTCTATGCCAAGATAAAAAAAATGGCGTGGAAGTCTCCCCTCAAAATCCATACCAGACCCTTATCTGAGCATGCAGCCTGACAGGCCACAGGAAAAGGATAGAGATGAGAGAGTGCACCCTCTCCTGAACCATACCAGGCCACATGCCCTCGGCATAGGGAGGGTGTTTTGGGGTTCCCCAAAACACCTTGTACCCATGTTGATGGGGCCTCATCCCCACAACCCTTGCCCAGTCCCCCTCCATATGAATGGTATCCGGTACATTGTACACCTACCCATTCACCAAAAAAAAGTGTCAAAAAGGTAAAAATGACAGGAGACAGTTTTTGACAATTCCTTTATTTAAAAAAAGAAAAAAAAAGTGTCCCACAATGTCCATCCCTCTTCAATCACAGCGCCGACAGAGAGAAACCTCCCCAAAAAATGGAAAAACTCTGCCTCGATGGGAGGTGTCCCAACAACTGCAGCCTTTTTCGCAATGACAGCTGTTATATAACCAAGAATGGGGCCACCCAGGGGTGTAACCGGATGACCCCACCCTCTTCTGACGTCAATTGGCATCACGTGATATCAGAGGGGGGCAGAGGTCTCCCCCATTTTCCTGCGGCCTGCCAGGTTGCGTGCTCAGATAAGGGCCTGGTATTGATTTTGGGGGGATCCCCGCGCCATTTTTTTATTCTGGTGAGGAATTCCCCCTAACCACTTCAGCCCTGGACCATTTGGCTGCCAAATGACCGGGCCAATTTTTGCGATTCGGCACTGGGTTGCTTTAACTGACAATTAAGAGCGACATGGCTCCCAATCAAAATGTATGTCCTTTTTTTCCCCCACAAACAGAGCTTTCTTTTGGTGGTATTTGATTACCTCGGCGGTTTTTATTTTTTTGTGCTATAAACAAAAATAGAGTACCAATTTTGAAAAAAAAAGGCAATATTACTTTTTACTGCAATAGAGCCGCCCTGCTGCAGTGGTTAACGTTTTCAGAAAAAAAGAGTTGTTGGGTAGATTTGGGGGAAACTGGCTGCATTTGGGACAAACTGGCTGTATTTGGTTTGTTTGTTTGCGCCCCCCCCCCAAAAAAAAAAATAGTACAAGCCGCCACTGCTATTGCTTTAAGATAATACAAACCGTCTGCCTTTAGAACCACTTTCATCCATGCTGAAAACGAGCCAGGCTTGATTTTTTGTTTTTGTGGGGAGGCTTATCTTTTTTTGGGCTCCCCTTTACTATTTCATGCCATGAACCTCAGATCAAGTGGTTCAATTTACCAATAATCTTTTGGGGATATGGCAGACATTACAATATTGCTATAACTTTCACTTTATCATACAATACAATTAATATTTTGAGATTTAATTGACTAAATAAAAAAATCTTATGCTTTATTTTTATTAACTTGTACAAAAGATGACACCGTTTTATTCCACCTAATATATTCTGTACAACACATTCTAATTGAGCTTGTTATTCCTGATTAAAACAATTTCATTCATATACAGCATGGAGTCTAATGAGGTCATAGTTACATCCTTAGTGGACAACATTCACATTTCAGCATAATTGGAAAATTTGGTTCATGCTGTTAGCTCATAATATTTTAAATTATACATCTATAAAGATGTATTTTGCCATTAAACTATTTTATTTTAATAATTTTCCAAATCTTTGGCACTTATTGCATGTCTTTCAGAAAAAAAAAATACAAAGGCCAAAATACTGTAAAAAAAGAAAAAGTTTTAACATGATTTTATATGTATCCTAAAATATATGTGCTCCAATCTATAATGTAATTTTATTTAAGACCAACATCATCGATTTTCATTATCACCATTCCATTTTATTTTCATTATCCCTAAGGATGCTACAACAATTTGCTGATAAGCATAAATCAGGAGGATGCTTGCTGGCACATTGTCTTAAACGATTTATCAGGAATTTAGGAAATACCCTATGGAACTATTTAACAGATGAGAAAATACATTTACTTGGAATATATGCACAACTTACATCATCTTGTCTGGAGGAATACAAAACAATTGTATAGGAACACTGTTGGCATGAATAAAAAGGATCCTAAGATTAAATTGCCAAAGAGTCAGCACCATTAAGATAACAAATGATCTTTCTAGACTTTAAAGAGTTTACCCTCTTCCACTGAACTACCACTGTCTATGTTTAATGTCTTTGTTCCTCTATTACCAGGAAACAAGATATTTGGTACTAACAGGAAAATACAAGTGTAGACTATATATATATATATATATATACATACACACACACACACACACACTATATTGGACACCTGCCTTCCATAAGCACATTTGTGAGGTCAGACACTGATGTTGGAGAGAAGGCCTGGCTCACAGTCTCTGCTCTAATTGATCCCAAAGGTGTTCTATCAGTTTGAGGTCAGGACAGTACTGTGTAAAAGTTTTAGGCAAGTGTGTATAATGCAGTAAAATAAGAATGCTTTCAGAAATAGAAGTGTTAATAGTGTATTTTATTATTTAACAAAAGTACAGGAACAGAAGAGAAATCCAAATCAAATCAATATTTGGTGTGACCAACCTTTGCTTTCAATACAGCATAATTTCTTAAATTCTTCTTGGAACAATTCCATACATCTTGGAGAACTAACCACAGATCTTCTGTGGATGTTGGCTGCCTCAAATCCTTCTGTTTCTTTATGTAAACCCAGACAGACTTGATGATGTGGAGACAAACCATCACTTCCAGGACACCTTGGGGCAGATTCACAAAACAATTACGCCTGTCTAACTGGGTTAGACAGGAGTAATTTCAAATTTCGCGCGGCGTATCACTAGTTTGAATCCTCAAACCATGATACCCTGGCTTCGGGCTTTGATCCGAGAGGCTTACGTCTTCGTAAGCCTTCGATCTACGCTGCCATCTATTTGCGGCCGCTGGAGGAGTTCGCGTCGTTTTGGTGCGTCGGGATATGCAAATGTGTTTTTACGGGGATTCACGAACATACGAGCGGGCTCGCAATCGTTTTCGTCTATTTTTTACTACGTAATGTTAGAGCAGCTTTTTGCTGCTCTAACTTTACGTAGCCCATGTTAAGTATGGCCGTCGTTCCCACTTCGAATTTATTTAAATTTTTATTTTGTTTACGTAACTCGTCGGGACGTGGATCAGCCGTAAAGTACGCTACATAAACAACGAATGACGTCACGACGTGATTTCGCGCAATGCACGGCGGGAAATTTGCGAACGGAGCATGCGCAGATCGATCGCCGCGGGAACGCGCCTAATTTAAATGTTTCACGCCCCCTACTCGCGCAGATGGATTGCGACGGGAGAAATACACTACGCCGCCGTCCGTTTACCGTAGAAAATCTACCTGAATTCCACGTAGAGCAAGGTAAAAAACGGCGGCGTAGTGTATTTCTGATACGCTACGCTAAGCAAAATGTCTGTGAATCTGCCCCCTTGTTCTTGATTACACTGAAGATAGCTCTTAATGATATTGGCTGCATGTTTGGATGTTTGTAGCCAGCCTGCTGCAAAAGTTTGGAGCCAATCATAAGCCTGAGCCTCCTCAGCATTGCGGACACTAGGGATGAGCCAAACACCCCCCTGGTTTGGTTCGCAGGAGGCAAAAAAATTGTCCGAACACACGAACACTGTTAAAGTCTATTAGACACAAATATGAAAAATCAAAAGTGCTAATTTTAAAGGTTAATATGCAAGTTATTGTCATACAAGTTTTTGGGGATCTGGCTCCTGCCCCAGGGGACATGTATCAATGCAAAAAAAGTTTTAAAAACTACCCTTTTTTCGGGAGCAGTGATTTTAATAATGGTTAAAGTGAAACAATAAAAGTGAAATATTCCTTTAAATTTCATACCTGGGGGGTGTCTATAGTATGCCTATAAAGTACCGCAGGTTTCCCATGTTTAGAACAGTCCCTGCACAAAATGACATTTCTAAACAAAAAAAAGTAATTTGAAACTATCTTGCGGCTATAATGAATTGTCGGGTCCTGGCAACACAGGTAAAAGTCATTGAAAAAAAAACAGTATGTGTTCCCCATCCAGTCCATTACCAGGCCCTTGGGTCTGGTATGAATATTAAGGGGAACCCCAAACCAAAATTAAAAAAATGGCGTGGGGTTTCCCCCAAAAAATCCATTCCAGACCCTTATACGAGCACGCAACTTTGGCAGGCCGCAGGAAATAAGGGGGACAAGACAGAGCCCCCCCTCCTGAACTGCACACCAGGCCACATGCCCTCAACATGGGGAGGATGTCCCCATGTTGAAGAGGACAAGGGCCTCATCCCCACAACCCTTGCCCGGTGGTTGTGGGGGTCTGCGGGCAGGGGGCTATCGAATCTGGAAGCCCCCTTTAACAAAGGGGACCCCCAGATCCCGGCCACCCTATGTGAATTGATAAGGGGTGTACCCCTACCATTATACAAAAAAAGTGTAAAAAAAATTAAAACCACAGTACACAGCTTGGGACATGTGCTTTAAAAATAAAATAAAAATTCCAGCGATATAATCCAGTCTCGAGCTCCAGCGATGCAAAACCATTCTCGATCTCCAGCGAGGATACAACGCCGACACGATCTTGCCTCCACAGGAATGACGCGCTTCAGCCTGACAGCTCTTATATAGCTGAGGGTGGGGCCACCCGCCAGTAATGGGGAAAGACCGGGATGTACGGGTGCCCCCGCCCCCCTCTGACGCAACGGGAGACCCATACCTTACTAGGTAGCCAAAACATCATTGACATTCAGACATAATCCATAAATTCCTAATTTCTTTCAGCATAGAGGATCAAAAAATGGCCCCACTATTCTCTGTTTACAATAACAGGATGCAACCAGTGTAACAAAAGCAAACACACATTGGTGTGGCATGTCTTTTATACCTTGCATTAAAAAGCACCTCAATTAGACACTCCAAGGCAAGCACATTGTTGTTAATGGGCTCCATGGTAGAACAATGTCTTCCAAAAAAAAAATGTACAGCTTTATTTTTATCCCCTTGCAAAGTCCCACAAATATATGTTAGGCCTGCAAATGGAATTCCCCCTACTGTAGCTTTCTGTGATGAGGTTGCAATGATGCAACACTGCTCCTGAACTCAGAACATTTTCATGTAGGCAGCACCTGCTTGCATTATAGTGGGTTGATAATATGTTGCAGGGGGGGGGGGGGCATTGCTATCACCGTTTTCACTGATGGTCACACCTCTGTAGCTTGTTAACCAGTACCTAGCCACCCTAGTCCTGCCCACTGATTACTGTATTGAATGAACTAACTATTCTGCTGCAACCCTCCCACTGTGAGTTGCAGTGTTTGTGAGACACTTATAAGGAATATTTAAGCTGAGTCAGGATAGGTAAATGTTTATTTTTGTTTAATTTTATGAGGCGTGTGCCTCACATAAAAACTGGATTTGGGGACCTGTTTGCTGTCATGTAAAAGCCTTTTATTGTACTTTAAGCTGACAATTGCAGAAAGCTAAAGTTAATTATTACAGGATTTATTTATTGCAGGAATAATCCCAATTTAGCTAATTTTCAAGGTTTGCATTAATTAGAGAACATTTTCCTATCAGGTGGATTCACACATTACTATTTTAAATTTACACCTATTATTGGGAAACTGTCACCATTTATTTAAAGTAAGGTCAGATGTTTTTTACATTAGCAACTCCCAATGTGCTGAGAATAAATTCTGTGAATAGTTTAGTTGGTAGATATAAATCATTTACATTACAGCAATTCCAGTAAAATGGGACTGTTCTAAGTAGCCTTGGGACCATCCTTGGGGCTAGTGCAGCAATCTCATTAAAAAACTTGCAGTGTACTCCTAACTGACTCAGCAGTAATTGCAAATAAGATTAACCAGATCAAAACGAATGTTAACAGAGTGATTTTGTATTTATAGCTGCTGTTTAGAGCCCTGCTATCAGAGATGATTACAAAAGAACGCATATATACGTTAATGTGAATGTTAAATCTATACATTTGAGACTTGGTCAGATGGATCCTTCGAAACTCATATAAATGTATTCCTTTCTTTGTACATCATTTCTCAATCCCACAAATGCATTTCTTATTTTTTTAGCAGATTAAAACTGATACACAGAGGGGATTTTTGAAAGTCGCATTCTTATTGTTTAATTAAGCGAATTGTTCAGCTTAAAAAAAAATATAAAAAGCCAGCAGGCAACAAATACAGCAGCTTCTTTTAATATAGGACAACACCAGACCTGGAGTCAGCGCCGTCCGAGCAAGAGTAAGACTATCCTCGTCACCTGCTGCTCCCCCCACCATCCACGGTGAGGGAACTGAAGTGAATGCTGCGGCTTCACTGCCCGGATTTCCCTACGATGAGTACGCGCTGCGCCCGCTCATGGCTCCATCTGTGTTGGGAGCCGAGTGTTCCCAGCACACAACGGGCGGGAGACGGTATGTGATTTAATGCCGTCTTTCTTGAATGCTGGCCGGAAGTGGGTGCAGATACAGTCTATCATGCACCCCCCTCCCCCCTGAAAGGTGGTCAATTGTGACACTCAGGGGGGGGAGTTTCGGATCAGCGGATCTCACTTTAGGTGTGGAATCCGCTGAAAAGGGGGTATTTTGTAGCAAAAGCTAAGGGTATTTTGGAAACAATTTTTCTTCCGTATAAAAAAAAACAAATGTCATTTCAGTTTCTTGTTAGCACAGCATAAATACAGTTTAGTAGTTGCTTTCTTGTGCTTTGAGCATCTGAACTCTCAGGTGCAAGAGCTACAAAATGAAATTGGTGTTTTGTCACCTAATTCAGCAACAAAACAAATAAATTTTAACTTGTATACACTGTAAAATCTTAAATGAAATACACAACACTGAAGTATAGCAGCAATAAATTCAAGCTAACCTCAATTGAACTGTAAGGATAACAAATATGTTATTGAGGACTCTACAATAAATGTTCTCTTAATGGGCAAATGCTATTTTTTATGTAAATGCAGCCTGTAGCAACTGGTCATAACATCCCACATATTCTAATATAAATGCTTTGTGTTGCTGTAAGTTATGGGAAGACCGTGATCTAAAAATAGTGACCAAGAGCAGTGGATGGCATTCTGTAAGTGCTTCTGTACATTTTTGGTACAGTGCACGTGTGCGGTGTATATAAAATGTCTCAATGAGATCTGGGTGGTGATTTGGGTATACTAAAAAATCTGAGCATGTGATATTAAAATAATGTAAACCTGCTTACCTAAAATAAGTTTCATGAGTTGT